>JAKCPB010000762.1:0-55019 GCA_021442155.1 Cymbidium sinense | reverse complement strand
GCTTTATTTTTTTAGGTTTAGATTTTTAATTAGTTTATTTTATTTTATTTTATTTTGGTTTTTATTTTTTTTCATTTAGCTTTTATTTTATTTAGGTTTTCTATTTTTGTTTACTTTATTTTTTAGTTTAGTTTAGGTTTTAATTTATTCTATTTTAGTTTAATTTTTATTTCTTATTTTAATATATTTTAGGTTTAGGTTTTAGTTTAGGTTTTTATTTTATTTTATTATTTTATTTTATTTAGGTTTATGTTTTTATTTATTTTATTTTTTAGGTTTTATTTAGTTTAGGTTGTTTTTTAGGGTTTAGGTTGTAGGTTTTAGGGTTTAGGGTTAGGGTTTAGGGTTAGGTTTTTATTTTTTTTTTATTTTTTTTTTATTTTTTTTAGGGTTTAGGATTTAGGTTTAGGGTTTAGCGTTTAGGTTTTAGGTTTAGGGTTCAAGTTCTAGTTTCGGGTTTAGGGTTTTTGGATATTTTTTTTAATAGAGAACAAATTCATATTCAACATTTCTTCTTTTTGATTTCATCAACCATGTAACACACCAAGTTTTCTAAGACACAAATGATGACATAGATAAAATATTAGCATGCATAGAGCAAATCAAAAACCCTAGATATCTAAAATCTCTCTTCTGTAAAGACATAGTTCCATATGTGGTGGTTGCCATTCTTCAATTTCTAGTTCCCATGGAACCACCGGCCTCTCAAGTTGCGGATCCACCATCATATCTCGATCTCCCTCCTCACCATAACCTCATCACTCTCCCACCTCCATAACCTTGCTCCAACCTCCTCATATCCACCCGGCGCATCCAGATCCCCACCACCAGCTGATAGCCTCTCCACCTTCTCCTCCACCCCGGATCTATCTGAGCTTAGTTGATGGTGATGTTCCTGACGTCAAGGTTCTGCACATTCTTAGGGTTTAGGTTTATTAGGTTCTAGGGTTTAGGTTTTTTTAAAATTTATTTAGTTACTTAGGTTTAGGTTTAGGTTTAGGGTTTAGGGTTTAGGGTTTAGTGTTTAGGGTTTAGGGTTTATGGTTTAGGGTTTAGGGTTTTAGGGTTTATAATTTCAAGGTTTAGGTTTAGGGTTTAGCATTTAGGGTTTAGGGTTTTTTAGGGTTTAGGTTTAGGGTTTAGGGTTAGTTTTAAGGTTTAGGGTTAGGGTTTTTAATTTTTAAATTTCTTTAATTTTTATTTTTTTAAAATTAAGTAAAATTGTAGGTTTAGGTTTATTTAGTTTATTTTTTATTTTTATTTAGGTTTATTTTTATTTTTATTTAGTTTAGTTTATTTAATTTGCATTTATTTATTTTAGTTTAGGTTTATTATTTTAGTTTATTTTTTTAGGTTTAGGTTTAGGTTTTAGTTTAGTTTTATTTTTATTTTATTTTTTAGGTTTACATTTGGTTTATTTTATTTTTATGTTTAGGTTTAGGTTTTTATCTTCTTTTTTAAGTTTTGGTTTTAGGTTTTTATTTTGGGATTATTTTAGGTTTTTTTAGTTTAGGTTTAGGTTTGGGTTTATGTTTATGTTTTAGTTTAGGTTTTTATTTTATTTTATTTTTTTATTTTACTTAGTTTAGGTTTAGGTTTTAGGTTTTTAGAGTTTAGGGTTTAGGGTTTAGGGTTTAGAGTTTAGGGTTTGGGTTTTAAGATTGTAGGTTTTAGGATTTAAGGGTTTAGGGTTTAGGGTTTAGGGTTTTTTATTTTTTTTTTAGGGTTTAGGGTTTAGGGTTTTGGGTTTAGGTTTTTGGTTTAGGGTTTAGGTTTTAGTTTAAGGTTTAAGGTTTTTATTTTTTTTAATAGAGAACAAATTCAGATTCAACATTTCTTCTTTTTGATTTCATCAACCAAGTAACACACCAAGTTTTCTAAGACACAAGCGATGACATAGATAAAAATGAGCACGCATAGAGTAAATCAAAAACCCTAGATAATTAGAACCATCTCTACTATAAAGACACAATTCCATACGTAGCAGATCAGATCGATCGTTCTTTAGATTCTCTAGTTCCCATCAAAACCACCCCATCCTCTTGATTAGCGGGATCCAGCATTATATCCCTGATCTCACCCTCCGCCCCCACCACAGATGTACCCTCCATCACACCTCCCGCCTCCAAACCTCGTTCTCACCACCTCCATATCCACCGGCACCTCCAGATCCCCCCCACCACTGATAACGCCACCTCCTTCACCTCCACTTGATCTAGCAGCGGTTGATGGTGATGTTCATGCTGTCATGGCTCTGCCCATTCTTAGGGTTTAGGTTTAGGTTTATTAAGTTTTAGGGTTTAGGTTTTTTTTTTAATTTATTTAGTTAATTTAGGTTTAGGTTTAGGGTTTACAGTTTTGGATTTAAGGTTTAGTGTTTGGAGTTTAGGATTTAAGGTTTTATACTTTTAAGATTTAGGTATAGGGTTTAGCATTCAAGGTTTAGGGTTTTTTAGGGAGTAGGGTTTAGGGTTGTAGATTTAGGGTTTAATGTTTATGGTTTAGGGTTAGTTTTATGGATTAGGGTTAGTTTTTTTTTAATTTTTTTAAATTAAGTAAACTTGTAGGTTTAGGTTTATTTAGTTTATTTTTTATTTATTTTAGTTCATTTTATTTTTTAATTTTATTTGGTTTATTTTTATTTTTATTTAGTTTAGTTTATTTATTTTAGGTTTATTTACTTTAGTTTAGATTTTTTATTTTAGTTTATTTTTTAGGATTAGATTTAGCTTTAGGTTTACTTTTTAGTTTAGTTTTTTTTATTTTTTTTTATTTTTTTTAGGTTTAGGCTTTATTTTTTATTTTTAGGTTTAGGTTTAGGTTTTTATTTTATGTTTTTTGGTTTAGGTTTTAGGTTTTTTTATTTTAGGTTTATTTTTAGGTTTAGGTTTATTTTTAGTTTATTTTATTTTATTTAGTTTATGTTTAAGTTTAGGCTTAGTTTATTTTAGGTTTAGGTTTAGGTTTTATTTATTTTAGTTTAGTTTATTTTAGTTTAGATTTAGGTTTAAGTTTTTTTTAGTTTAGGGTTTCGATTATTTTTTTAAGTTTTATTTTTTGGTTTAATTTTTAGGTTTAGGTTTTTATTTAGTTTTATTTTTTATTTTAGGTTTATTTTATTTTTATTTTAGGTTTAGTTTTATTTTATTTAGGTTTTTTATTTTTTAGTTTAGTTTAGGTTTTAATTTAATTTATTTTAGTTTAGTTTTATTTTTATTTTATTTTCTTTTTTGGTTTAGGTTTAAGTTTACATTTAGGTTTAGGTTTTAGTTTATGTTTTTATTTTATTTTATTTTTTTATTTTATTTTGGTTTAAGTTTTTTTACTTAATTTATTTTAGGTTTTATTTAGTTTAGGTTTAGGTTTTTAGGTTTTTAGGTTTTTATGGTTTATGGTTTAGTATTTAGGGTTTATGGTTTAGGTATAGGGTTTGGGGTATAGGGTTTAGGGTTTGCTTAGGGTTAGGGTTTGGGTTTAGGGTTAGGGTTTAGGTTTAGGGTTTAGGGTTTAGGTTTATGGTTTAGGGTTTAGGGTTTAGGATTTAGGATATAGGGTTGTTTAGGTTTAGGGTTTATGATTTAATTTAGGGTTAGGGTTTTATTTAATTTTTTACTTTTACTTTTATTTTTAAAATTAAGTAAACTAGTAGGTTTAGGTTTATTTTGTTTATTTTTTTATTTATTATAGTTTATTTTATTTATTATTATTATTTTGGTTTATTTTTATTTTATTTATTGCTTTTTATAGTTTTATTTTATTTTATTTTAGGTTTATTTTATTTTATTTTAGGTTTAGTTTTATTTTATTTTGGTTTTAATTTTTTTAGTTTAGTTTAGGTTTTATTTATTTTATTTTTTTAGTTTTATTTTTATTTTATTTTCTTTTTTTGGTTTAGGTTTAGGTTTAGGTTTTAGTTTATGTTTTTATTTTATTTTATTTTAGGTTTTGTTTAGTTTAGGTCTAGGTTTTAGCTTTTTTAGGGTTTATGGTTTAGGGTTAGTTTAGGGTTTTTTAGGAAAATTAGGTAAATTTTTATTGCCACAAAGAAAAGTACAAAGTCCTTAGAGGGGGTAAATCTCTAAGATAATGCTCAAAAGGCTACAATAAATCCTAAAGAGTAAACCTCTATTACAATAATGAAGGAAAGCAAAAAAAAAAAAAAAAATCAATAGAAAATCAATGTGAGCACAAACTTCATTTGGTCCTTCGATACCACAAGATCCACCTACAAGACTCTCCTACTTATAAAAGAAATCTATAACATACTTTTGAAAGGATGAGTATAATTAAAGCATAAAAGTAAGAGCAAAAGAAGGAATAAAGTAAAGAAAGGCTCTAGTTCTAATCATCTCAAGAACAACACTATATGTATGCGACCAAACTTAGAGAAGGGTTACAATTACATATATCTAATACCCAAAGAAGAAAGAGTGGGAAACATCAAGGCCATCAAAGCTAGCATACCTCATGTAGCCCATCATCCAAAGTCCTTCATCCAACAAGGCTACAAAATCCTCAAAATAGCAAACATAACAGCCAACCACCAAGCCACCAGAACAACCAAGCCCAATAAGGAAGATAATCAACCAACCATGAGGGATAGTAGTAGTACAATAGGAGCACCACCAAAGCCACCACCAAAAAGGAATAACAAAATCCAAAAGAGCAAAAATGGGTAACAACACAAATAGAGATAAGAGCAAAATAGAAAAATACAAGTGCTCATATCCTCCACTAATAAAGGAGAAAAATGAGTAAAACCACTAACTAGAAAAGGGTGGGTAGGAAATCACTCAAATAGAAAAAGGGGTTAGTAGCAAGAGACAAAACAAACCAGAGGAAACAAAATATAGGTCATGAAAGAACACTAGTAGGTTCCCAGAACATTCAAAGGCGAAAAATTGGCCAAAATAGCCACCCCTCAACCAACCAACCAATATAATAACCAAACCGACCAACATATCCTCCTAGCCAACCACCACAGTAGTAGAAAACCCAAGTTAGTGTAAAGACCAACAATAGTCATCAAACCAAAATCATGCAAGATAGCTAGGGAAAGGGTAGAAGCAGACAGCAGTTGCCAAACCCAACCAAGGAAAAAAAATCCAATCAAAGTAAAAAAGCTAGCCAAAGATGAAAAGGTACAAAGCTAGTAAGATAGACTACAAGCCAACCAACAGGAACAACAGCAATAAAGGCACCTAGGCCAACTAATAGCCACAAAACAATCTTCAACTAGCCAATCCAAGAAAACACCCAAACCCAAAGCCATTGCAGCCAAAAGAGGAAGGCCAATAAAGTGGAGGTTAAAACCATAACAAAAAAAAAAAAAAAAATCAACAAAAATGACCACCAAGCCCCAGTCAACAAAATAGAGAAAATAAAATCCAACCAATAACCTCCATGATGCCAAAATCAAGCCAGAGATAAACCACCAACAACCCCCCTGATCAGTCACCAACAAAATGAAGAAAATAAAAAATGAGCCATCCAAATAAGCCAAAAGCCAAACGACCAGAAAACCAAATAAACCACAGGTAGAAAAAAATTAAAACCCATATAGAAAGAAAAACCTATAGCCATAGCCACAACCCAAAAGGATATAAAAAAATACCAAGGGAAAATTATGTTAACCACCCAGCCAAATAGATAGATGCCACCAAGCTAAAAAAACCAAAACAACCTAGGCTACACTTACAATAACCACCATGTAGCAAAAAGTAGACTAATCCAAAAGTAAGAGATCAAAAACATAACAACTTAGGCCAATAAGAGAAAATAAGTTGATAACCACAACCCAAAGATGGTTTAACAAAGGGAAAACAAAAGCAAAGGCTCATCAAAACCAACACAAAAAGAAAGCTAAGAAATTATAATCTGAGATAAGGCAATCTAATTATTTCAGATTAACCAAGCCTCTTAATAGTCTAGGCAATGTTTGGTTGTCAAGTAAAGTGAACTCAGTTAGGTTGGCACCTAAATTAGCCAGGAAATCAGCACAAGCATTACCTTCACGAAGGATGTGGGAAATTTTAAAACAAATTTGAAAAAGAATATTTTTTGTATGATTAAGGAGATAAAATAATTTAGCATTCCCATTCTATTAGAATTAAGCATGTAAAAAAAGTAAGAGAGCATCAACTTCAAACGGATGTTGAAAACCTCTAGTCAAACAAGTTTCAATAGCTTTATTAACAACCATAAGCTCAACAAAATAATAGAATAGGCATTGAGATGATAGGATAAAGCACAAATGACAGCACCTTTAGAATCCCTAAGGATACCACCATAGCCATATTTATTGGAAGCTACAAAACCATCAGTATTCACTTTAATCAAGTTGTCTTTAGGTTTGATCCAATGGATAATCCTCGCACCTTTATAAGGGTCCAAGTCAGGCAGAATGATACTCAATTTTTTAGCCACAAATTTATAGCCTCTAAATTGAATGTTACTAATAAGATTGGCATTAAACAAAGCATGAATTTTATCTTTAGTTCTAGGATCCTTTATGGTTCATAGAAGTGCCACATATTTAGCATCATTTCTATCCATCTAGAAAAATCAGAAGGGTAATAGCAATTAAAACTTTAATATGACCTTTCACAATTTTTTGAAACAAACTTCAAGAAGTTGATATAAAGAAAGAGAACCATGAAAATAATTGGTATTAAATAAATCATCATACCAAAGCCATAATTTAGAAGCAATAACACCATTGACAAAACATGATTTACATTTTCAATATGAAAGCAACAATAACATTTTGATGGTCAATAACCCTTTTGTCGAGCAAGAGTCCGAATAATGTTATTCAAAGTCCTCTAAGCTAAAATAAAATAGGAAATGAGAATGATATTGTTCCAAAGTTTAATAAAGACATTGGAGGGCTTCTGCTTAACTCTAATAAAATTCCAAGCCTCTTTAAGAACAAAATCACAATTATAAGAAAGCTTAAAAGAATTTGATCGTTAGTTAGAAGAAATGGGGATATTTCTAAAATTGTCAAAAGAGAAATAGGGATATAATTCTCAAGTTTACTTTCATTCCAATTATTATTAAGCCAAAAGAGTTAACTTTGGTAGCTTGTAGTAGAGTGGGTAGATAAAGGGTGTCAATGGAGCCATTGCTAGTCAGTTGTCTTGCCAAAAGAAAGAAGTACCCGAATGAATACTGCAAGATATTAAGGATTCGACAACCCATTTAATGAAGCAAAGCCATTTCCAAACTGGAGAGTCACCAACTTTATAAGCACAGATAAGAGGGTGTTTACCTTAGCAATATGTTTCCATTATAAAATTAACCCAAAGGCTATCATTTTTTCTAAAATTCCACCAGAGCTTATGAGAGAAAGCGGTGATAGCTTCACGAATAGGTTTGCAACCTTGAGCACCTTCACCCAAAGGACCACAACATTTATGCCAAGATGTCCAATGCATTCTTTTGGTAGAGTTATTGGAGCCCCAAAAATTTATTAAATAAGTGATCAATTTTTGATGAGTAACATTAGTGGGGATAATAATTTGAATCAAATAGAGAGGCATTGAATTGAGAGTGCTTTTAAGAAATGTGAGCCCACCACCAAAGGAAAGTAAATGGAATTCCCAAATAGAAATTTAATTTAAAATTTTTTAAATTAACTCAGTAAAGAGATGGGATCATTATGGGCCTTTAAAGAGAGGAGCACCCAAGTACTTTAGAGGTAAGTGTTGATGCTTAAAATTAGTGATATGTAGGATTTGATTGATTTTATTATTGGAGATATGAGAGGAAGTGATAAAATAGCTTTTGTTATCATTGATAGAAAGGCCACTTTCTCTACTAAATTTATTTAGAAATTTCTTGAGATGCTTGATGTGAAATCATCTACAAAGCTTAAATGGGAAACAGGAAGACCACCAAGAGTTCTGTAGTATATACTAAGATTGTTAAAGAATAAATCATTGATGCTCCTAGATAAGTTCTCAACAACGATAATAAATAAAGCAGGAGATAAAGGATCCCCTTGTCTTAAGCCATAGGAAGAGGGAAAGAAACCCAAGGCTTCCCCATTGAGCATTATCAAAAACCAAGCATTATTAATATAATTTTTAATTAAAAAATAAATTTATCAACAAATAAATTAGAATATGGAAAGAAAGTCCCAAGAAATGTTATCAAAGGTTTTAGTAATATCTAATTTGAAAAGAATGTTGCCACCTCTAGTCTTGGTATCAATATCATGAATTAATTCTTGGGTTAGTAAAATATTATCAAAAATAGATCTACCTCTAACAAAACCAGTTTGGTTGAGAGAGATAATTTTATTAAGTAAAGGACTAAGCCTTTTGGTTAGAATTTTGGAAATCAACTTATTGAAGAAAGTGCAAATATGAATAAGTCTAAAATCACTTCAATAGTTCAGATTATCTTTCTTAGGTATGAGAATGATGTAAGTACCATAAAAATATCTAGGAAGAGGATTACCATTAAAAAAATCAACCACAACCTCAATCAAATCATTTTTATTATTAAACCAACATTTTTGAAAAAATTGAGTAGTGAAACCCTCTAGACTAGCAGCAACATCTATATTATGCTATTAAGGACTTGCAACATTTTCATCTTCATTAGGAACAATGGTAAGCAAATCATTATCATCATTAGTAATAATAGAAGGAATCAAATGCGATTTAGAAATAGCTTCATTAGAGCAACTCTTGCTAAGCATATTTCTAAAGTAATTGATAACTGATTCCTTAATATCATTATTCTTCATAATCCAAAAACCATTGTCATCTTTAATTTTTTGAATATTATTTGAAGCTCTCTTTTTATTAACTAAAGCATGAAAATACCTAGTATTCCTATCACCATCCACAATATGCTTACTAGCAGCTTTTTGGCACAAGTAAGTCTCTTCCATATTTTGGAAGTTAACAAGTTTGTCTTTCACCTCAATGAAGTCCTTAATCTTAGAAGGATGGACATAATAGAGATTTCAAGATCACAAACCAATTTTTCCATATCTTTAATATTAGCGAAGGTTATTAAAATAATGCTTGTTCCACCAACCCAAATTTTGTTTAAGTCTTTTAAGTTTAAACCAAAGTCTATTCATCCCCATAATCAAATTATCAGGATGTAAAGGAGCTTTCCAATTATTAGCCACAACATCAAAAGAATCAATATGAATCACATGTTTTGAAATCTAAAAGGAGTGAGTTTATGTAATATATTAGAATTATCTTTAATAGAAACCAGAAGAGGAGCATGATCAGACAAGGTTCTACTTAAATGATCAACAGAGGCCATTGATTAATCTAATGAATATTAAAAATAATCTGATCCAATCTTTGCCAAAGTTTAGAGTTTTGCCAAGTATAATTAGAACTCTTAAATCCAATATAAATCAAATTGCAATGAAGGATCATATTGGAAAAATCTTCCATGGAATGAATATTGGGAGAGCGACCACAACTTCATTGAAGAGAATAAAATAGTGTTGAAATCACCACCCATAAACAAATGTTTGTTGGAAGTAGCAAAATTCTCAAATTATCCCAAAGAAGATTTCTACATCTATAGTAGGATGCATAAACAAAAGAGCCCAAAACACAATAGTCACCATAAGAGATTTGAGCATTGACAACTTGTTGAAAATCATTAATAAAACCTCAATGAAATTATTCCAAAAACAAAATCTTATTACTAACATTATAGAAAATTTTATTGAAGCGGTCATTCTAGCAACATGGTTAATTTTTTTTGCATGAATAAGAGACTCAATAATAAGTAAATAAATATTATGAATGCAAAGATTTCTAATATGATTACGAATAGATGTACCATCCCTCTAACATTCCAAATAAGAAAATTAAACATAAGTAAAATAAAAGAGTTAAGCAAGGTTAATTAAGAGAGAGGGAGAGGCACGATCTAGTGTTTTGGACAATTTAGGAGAGTAATTTTTAACACTTTTTTTTTTAGCATGATAAGTTTGAAAACCATTTTCTTTTCCCTAGAGTCATCCAAGTGAGATTTAGTAACATTGGTCACAAATTTAGGAGAATTCTCCAAGTGTTTGGAGGGAGTTCACCCTCTTCCAAATCCATATTAAGTTGAAAAGTAGGATTAACATGAATATCAAGATTAGAAATGAGAGACGATGATGATTTAGAATCATTTAAAGCACAAGCAGTTAAATCATCAGAAATATTTTCAGCATGCTCAACATCATTTAAATCTTCATTAAAAGCTTCATTTTCATCAACCAAAGCTAGCATAGATACAAGAATAGAATCAAAGGAAATAGAATCCACTTCAAATAACTTTGAAAATTTATTATTCTTCGCATTAGAAATTTTCAAATTCAAAGAAGGAAAAAGTGGTAAATCATCCTTCCCATTTTGAAAATCAATGGAATCTATATAAATAGTAGGAGCCAAAACTTGTTCAACAGGATTAACCACGATATCAGAGGAATCAACCTCAATAATAGCCTTCTTTCCATTCTTAAGATCTGAGGCCAATTTTTGAACATAAGTAGAGATTGTCTTATGGGTAGGAACAACATTCTCTTTAGGAGGATTTCATTTTCTTAGGTGGGGATAGAGAATAAAACATTACAAATTATGATGACCATGAATTTTATAGTGGGAAAAAAAAATTGGAAGGTTCTCCAATTCAACCTTCTATGAATACCCATATTTTTTAGAGCCAATCCAAACTTCTTTAGAGTACTTTTTAGTTATGTCTAATTCCATAAGGATCCTGAGCCACAGAAGGTGAGATCTCGGCAGCTTAGTTGCAATGGCCAAAAATAAAGCCCCAACAATAAAAAAGCACATGATGGGTAACAAAATGAATGCACATTTTAGGAAGAGATAACCACGGGGACAATAGGAGATTCTTCCTTAATGTCAAAGGATGACCACTTCAACAAGCATTTGACAATTAAAGAATAAGAAATGAAAAAAAACATGAATAATCTAGATCATTAGAAAGTTGAATCAATCAAGATATTAGGGTCAAAGACCAATCGAGAAAGCACCCATAAGCTTGAGATTATGAAAAAGAGCGGATCTTATCCAAATTTGACAGCAAATTTATCGAGAAAAATTCAAATGGTTTTGCTTTTCAACATCCACATCAGATTACATTATTATTGACAAATCTCTAAAAGAAATCAAAATGAGATTAACTAAATCACAGAGGAGAAGTCTTACGAGCTTCCTTAAAATTTAGTAGAAGAAGTAGCATTAGGGTTGCCAATCCCAAAGTGTCGGATATTTGCTAAACATCCATAATTTGAGATGGAGCCTAAGGAATAGAAACACGACCATGATCAATGATGAAGCATCATGCAAACGTCAGATGTCATTCAAGCCTTTGAATTTGGTTAAAATAAGGCCAAAGCAAATAAATCCCAGTCGAGACCACCAAGGGATTCAAAATCTCGAAGAATGAGAGAAGCGGTCGAGGGAAAGGGTTTGGGTTTAGGGTTTTAGGGTAGTTTAGGGTTTAGGTTGGTTTAAGGTTTTAGGGTTTAAGGTTTAGGGTTAAGTTTGTTTAATGTTTAGGGTTTAGTTTTAGGGTTTAGGGTTTTAGTTTAGGTTTAGGGTTTTAGGATTTAGGTTGTAGGTTTAGGGTTTAGAGTTTGATTTTAGAGTTAGTTTTAGGATTTAAGATTTAGGGTTAGGGGTTTTTTAAATCAAGTAAACTCGTGGGTTTAGGTTTATTTAGTTTACTTTTTATTTATTTTAGTTTATTTTATTTTTTATTTAGATTTAGGTTGATTTTTATTTTTATTTATTTTAATATTTTTATTTTAGTTTAGGTTTTTTATTTTAGTTTATTTTTTAGGTTTAGGTTTAGGTTTAAGTTTATTTTTTAGTTTAGTTTTAATTTTATTATATTTTAGGTTTAGGTTATATTCTTATTTTTAGGGTTTAGGGTTTATGGTTTTGGTTTTAGGGTTTAGGGTTTAGGGTTTAGCGTTTCATGGTTTAGGGTTTAGGGTTTAGGGTTATAGGATTATGGTTAGGATTTTTTAAAATTTTTTAAATTTTTTTAACTTTTTTAATTTTTTTAAATTTTTTTTAATTTTTTTAAATTAAGTAAACTAGTAGGTTTAGGTTTATTTAGTTTATTTAGTTAATTTTTTATTTATTTTATTTTTTTATTTAGGTTTATTTTATTTATTTAGTTTATTTATTTTAGGTTTATTTATTTTAGTTTAGTTTTTTTAGTTAATTTTTTATGTTTAGGTTTATTTTAGTTTAGTTTTATTTTATTTTATTTTTAGGTTTAGGTTTTATTTTTAGGTTTAATTTTAGGTTTTTATTTTATTTTTGTTGGTTTAGGATTTTGCTTTTTTATTTTAGGTTTATTTTTAGGTTTTATTTTTTAGGTTTAGGTTTAGGTTTATTTTTATTTGGTTTTATTTATTTAGTTTAGTTTATTTGAGTTTATTATATTTTTTTTGGTTTAGGTTTTTTTAGAGGGTTTAGTTTTTTTAATTCATTTTATGTTTTATTTTAAGGTTTATTTTTTTGATTTAGGTTTTATTTATTTTATTTAATTTTATTTTAGATTTATTTTTTTAGGTTTAGTTTTTATTTTATTTAGGTTTTTTATTTTTTAGTTTAGTTTAAGTTTTTATTTCTTTTATTTTATATTTTATTTTCTTTTTAGGTTTAGGTTTAGGTTTAGGTTTAGGTTCTAGTTTAGGTTTTTATTTTATTTTCATTTAGGTTTATTTATTTATTTTATTTTTAGGTTTTATTTACTTTAGATTTAGGTTTTTAGCTTTTTAGGGTTGAAGGTTTAGGGTTAGTATAGGAATTAGGGTTTTTTTATTTTTTTTATTTTTTTTAGGGTTTAGGGTTTAGGTTTTATGGCATGGGGTTTTGGGTTTAGGGTTTTATGATTTATGGTTTAGGGTTTAGGGTTGAATTTTAGGGTTTAGGATTTTGGATTTAGTGTTTAGGGTTTAGTATTTGGGTTTAAGGGCTAGGGTTCAGGTTTTAGTTTAGCATTTAGGGTTTTTAGTTTTTTTTTAATAAAGAACAAATTTAGATTCAACATCTCTTCTTTTTGATTTCATCAACCAAGTAACACACCTTCTTTTAACATAAGTAACACACAACATAGATAACAGATAAAAATGAGCTCACATAGAGCAAATCAAAAAACCTAGATAGAAGCTTCTCTTGTAAAGACAGTTTAATAGCAATTTGGATCGGCATTCTTCAGTTTCTCATGTTCCCATCTGAACCACTTTGACCTCTTGAGTAGCGTGATCCACCATCATATCCTCGATCTCTCCCTTTGCCACCACCAAACCTCTCTCCTCCCTCCCTCCATAACCACTGCTCGACCATCACCTCCATATCCACCACCTCAGATCCCCATAAGCCTTGCTCCGCCTTGGCTTTCATAGGATCTAGATTGTCGGTTGATGGTGATGTTCCTGCCATCAAGGTTCTGCCCATTCTTAGGGTTTAGGTTTTTTTAAGGGAAATTAGGGAAATTTTATTGCCATAAAGAAAAGTACAAAGTCCTTAGTGATGGTAAATTTCTAAACAAATGCTCAAAGAGCCATAATAAGCCCTAAAGAGATAAACCCCCTAACTATTACAATAATATAAGGAAAAAAAATAAAGCAAAAGAAAAACCAAATTAACAACAACAATAGATCCATGTGCGCAACAGCAACATCCACTAGGTCCTTTTACCGACAAGATCCACGCAAGATTCTCCCAACCTATAAAGGAATCTACAACATACTAATGAAAGGAGTACAATTAAGCAAGCATAAAGAGTATGAGCAAAGAAAGGGAAAGTAAAGAAAAGGCTCGCTCATTACAATCATCTCAAGGCAACACTATATGTAAGCATCCAAACTTGAAGAAGGGTTACAATTACATATAATGCTAGCCAAAAGAAGATTGGGAGGAAACATCAAGGCCATCATTTTTGCATACCTCTTGTAGCCCATCGTCCCAAGTCCATCATCTTGCAAGGCTGCAAACTCCTCCAAGCCACCAAAACAAATAAGCCCAATAAGGTAAAAAATAAACCAACCATCAGGGACAGTAGAAGTACAGTAGGAACACCACCAAAGCCACCACCAAAGAGGAATAGGAACATCAAAGGGAGCAAGCATCATGACCTTAACAATACAAACTAGAGAAAATGAAGACCAAAAAAAAAACACAAGAGCTCATGTCCTCCATAAGCAAATAGGAAAGGCAGCAAGGCTATCACCGAAACCTAAAGATGGGAAGCAACAATAGCCAAGAGAGGAGAACCATAGTAGAGGAGCAAACCAACATGTCACCAATAGAGCAAGAAAGAAAGGCCAAAGCGCCACCCATCCATCCAACCCACCAAAATAGCCAACCCAACCATAACATAGCCTCCCAGACCACCACAATAGAAAATTGAAATCGGTGAAAGACCAACATCATCCATCATGCCAAAACCACCCAAGATAACCAAGAAAGTGTAGAAGCAAATAGTAGCATCCAAACCCAACCAGCGGTATAAATTCTAATCAGGTGAGGTGAAAGCTAGCCAAAAACTAAATGATGCAAAGACCTAAGATAGATTAAAAGCCATCCATCGAGCGTGAAATACAACAGAACACCACCAAAGCCAATAAAAGGAGGATAAATATCAATGAGTGCAAGCATCATAACCATAGCCAAGTTAGGCATAATACCCAAACCAAGTCACGGATCTCAAAGAAAATAATAGCCAATAAATAGCATCAACCATAACCCAAAAAATAATAATAAAACAAAAGCACTACAAGAGAGGAAGACAATTATAGGAAGAGGCAAACCAACCAAAAGAAACAAACCCAAACTAGATCACCAAAATCAATCTACAAAAAAGAAGAAATAGTCAACAAATAACCTCCACCTTGCCAAATCTAATCCAAAATTAGACCACCAACATCCCTCGATCGCCACCAGCAGTGAATAACTAGCCAACACAACCAGCCAGCCAACCAACCCATAGCCACTAACCACCAGAGTAGAAAATCAACTCAGTTAAAGATGCAACCAGCCCAGAGATATGGCAAACCCCATACAAAAAATAGTAGGAAAAGCCACCGCCTAAATGAAGGTCACCAAAAACAACCAAGCAATAATAATCACTTAGCCAGGAAAATAGTACCCACCAAGCTGAAGAAACCATAACAACCCAAGCAGAAAAAATAGGAACCACCCGGGAGCAACCACCAGGCTAACCCAAAGCTAGATCTCAAAAAAAAAACCCAGCATAGGCCCAAGAGTGAAAATAAGCAAATGGACACAACCTAAAGAGGGTTTAACAAAGGGAACCAAAAGCAATGTCTCATCAAATACAAATTGAAAAAAACCAATCCAAGAAAATTATAATATGAGATAAGGTAATCTAGTGTTATCTAGATTGACCAAACACCTTAAAAGTTTAGGCAAATTTTGATTGTCAAATAAAGTGAAATCGATAAGTTGGCACCTAAAGTAGCCAAGAAATCAGCATAAACATTACCTTCATGAAGGATATAGAAATTTTATAACAAACTTGAGTAAGAAGATTTTAGTATGATTGAGAAGATAAAATAAATAAGCAATTATTATTCTATTAGAGTTTAGCATGTCAAGAAGCAAGAGTGCATCAACTTCAATCTAGATGTTGAAGAAACCTTTATTCAAACAAATTTCAATAGCTTTATTGAGCCATAAGCTCGGCATAGATAAGAGCAGCTTTGAGAGGATAGGAAAAAAATAGATACAACCTTTAGAATCCCTAAGAATACCACCATAGCCATATTTATTGGAAACAGAACCATCAATATTCACTTTCATCAAATTTTCTTTGGGTTTCATCCAATGGATAATCTTAGATCTTTTATAAGAGTCAACATCAGGCAGAATGATACCCAAGTTTTAGCCATAAATTTATAGCCTCTAAAATGAATGTTACTAATAAGATTGACATTAAACAAAGCATGAATTTTTCTTTGGTTCTAGCCAAGATCCTTTTATGGATCATAGGAATACCATGATATTTAGCATCATTTGTCCATCCGGATGAACGGATAAGGGTAATAAGAACTTTGATATGACCTTTCATAATTTTTTGCAAAATAGACTTCAAGAAGTTGATATATGGAAGAGAGCCATGAAAGTAGTTGGTATTAAATAAATCATCATACCATAACCATAATTTAGAAGTAATAGCACCATTGACAAAACATGATTAACATTTTCAATATGAAACAATAGCACTTTGAAGGAAAATAAAACCCTTTATTCTAGAAAGAGTCCATAGGAATAAAGTTATTCAAATCCTCCAAGCTAAAACGAATAAGAAATGGGAATGATATTGCTCCAAAGTTTAATGAAAACATTAGGAGTTTTTCTTAGCTCTAATAAAATTCAAACCTCTTTATAAACAAAATCACCATTGTAAGAAAGCTTAAAGATAATTTGGTCGGGTTTGTTAGAGAAAATAGGGATATTTCTAAAGTTATCTAAAGAGAAATAGAATATAATTCTCAAGTTTGTTTTCATTCCAAGTGTGATTATGCAGAAAAAGTTAACTTTTATAGTTGTAGTAGAGTGGGTAAATAAAAGGGGAGTCAATAGAGACATTACCAATCCAATTGTCTTGCTAAAAGAAAGAAGAACCTAAATGAATACCCCAAGATATTAAGGGTTCAACGACCTACTTAATGGAGCAAAGCCTTTTCCAAACGGGAGAGTCACCAACTTTATAAGCATAGATAAGTGGGTGTTTACCTTGGCAATATTTTTTAATCATAAAATTAGCACAAGGTTATCATTCTTTCTAAAATTCCACGAGCTTATGAGAGAAGGTAGTAAAAGCTTCACAAATCAGTTTGCAACCAAGACCACCTTCACCCAAGGGACCACAACATTTATGCTAGGAAGTCCAATGCATTATTTTAGTATAGTTATTGGATCCCCAAAAACATTTATTAAGCAAGCGATCAATTCTAATAAGAGTAGCATTAGTGGGGATAATAGTTTGAATCAAATAAAGAGGTGTTGAATTGAGAGTGCTTTTAAGAATAGTGAGCCTGCCACCAAAGGAAAGTAAATGAAATCTCCAAATAGAAATTTTTTTTAATTTTTTTGAATAACTCATCAAAAGATGGGATCATTTGGACCTTTAAAAAAGAGCACCCAGTACTTAAGAGGAAGGTGTTGATGTTTAAAGTTAGTGATATGCATGATTTGATTATTTTTATTATTGGAGATGCTTGAAGAAGTAATAAAATAGCTTTTGTTATCATTGATAGATAGACCACTTTCTCTACCAAATTTATTTAAAAAAATTGAGATTCTTGATATGATGAATAGCAGCATTACAAAAAATAATTAAATCATCTACAAAGCTTAAATGAGAAACAGAAGACCAGAATTCTATAATACATACTAGAATTATTTAAGAATAGATCATTGATACTCTAGATAAGTACTCAACAATAATAATAAATAAGGCAAGAGATAGAGGATCCCTTATCTTAGGCCATGGGAAGAAGGAAAGGAAAGGCCTCCCATTAAGAAAAATAGAAAACTAGGCATTATTAATACAATTTTTAATAAGAAAGATAAATTTATTAGAAAGCTCAAATAAATTTAGAATATGGATAAGGAAATCCCAAGAGATATTGTTAAAAGCTTTAGTAATATCTAATTTGAATAGAATGTTGACTCTAGTCCAGTGTCTAAATCATGAATTAATTGTGAGCAAGTAGAATATTATCAAATAGATCTACCTCTAACAAAATTAGTTTGGTTTAGAGAGATAATTCTATGAAGCAAAGGGCGAGCTTGTTGGTTAAAATTTTGGAAATCACTTATTGAAGAAGGTGCAAGACTAATAGCTCTAAAATCACTCCATTATCGTATTATCTTTCTTAAGTATGAGAATAATAGAAGTGCTAGAAAAATATCTAGAATAGGATTACCATTAAAAAAATCAACCACAACCTCTACCAAATCATTTTTAATAATTAACTAGCATTTTTGAAAAAATTGGGTAGTGAAACCCTCCGAACTAGCAACAAAATCTATGTTCATGCTATTGAAAACTACAAAAATTTCCTATGCATTATGTAAAATTGTAAGCAAATCATTGTCATTATTATTTATAATAGAAGGAATCAAGTGCAATTTAGTGATAGCTTCATTAGAGCAACTCTTATTAAGCATATTTCTAAAGTAATTAATGGCTGAATCCTTAATATCATTATTCTCCATAATCCATTGTCCATTGTCATCTTTAATTTTTTGAATATTATTTAAAGCTCTCTTTTTATTAACTAAAGCATGGAAATATCTAGTATTTTGTTACCATTCACAATATATTTTCTAGTAGCTTTTCAGTGCCAATAAGCCTCTTCCAAATTTTAAAAATTAACAAGTTTATCTTTCGCCTCAGTGAAGTCCTTAATCTTAGTAAGATCAGACATAACAGAGACTTCAAGATCACAAACCAATTTTTCCATTTCTTTGATATAAGCAAAAAAGGTTTTTAAAATAATGCTTGTTACACCAACCCAGATTTTGTTTAAATCTTTTAAGCATAAACCAAAATCTATTCATCCCCATACTCAAATTGTCAGGATGTAAGGGAGGTTTCCAATTGTTAGCCACAACATTAAAGAAATCAATATGCTTGAATCCACATGTTGAAATCTAAAATGAGAGAAATTTTTATTCTATTAGAGTTATCTTTAATAGAAACCAAAAGAGGAGCGATGGGATAAGGTTCTACTTAAATGATCAACAAAAGTAATAGGCCATTGAGTAATCCATGAGTAAAGAATCTTACCTTTTCCAAAGTCTATAGTTTTTCCAAGTAAAATTTGAACCGTTAAAGCCAATATCAATCAAATTGCAATTAATGATCTTATTGGAAAATTCTTCCATTGAATGAATATTAGGAGAGCAACCACAGTTTCATTCAAAAGAAAATAAAATAGTGTTGAAATCTCCACCAACAAACCAAGGTTTATTGATAGAGGTAGCAAAATTCCTCAAATTTTCCCAAAGAAGATTTCTACCATATCTATTACAAGATGCATAGATAAAAGAGCCTAAAACAAAATAGTCACCATAAGATATTTGACCATTGACAACTTGTTGAAAATCATCAAGAATAGAAACCTCCACAAAATTATTCCAAAAACACCAAATTTTATTACTAACATTAGAGAAAATTTTATTGAAATTGATCATTCTAGTAACATGGTTAATTTTGTTTGCATGAATAAAAGGCTTTAAAACAATAAGTAAAGAAATATTATGAATACGACAAAGGTTTCTAATATGTTTATGAATAGAGATACCAATCCCTAACATTCCAAAAAGAAAATTGAACATAAAGAAATAAAAAAGGGGTTAAGAGAAGGTTAATTAAGAGGAGAGGGATCACAGATCTAGTGTTTTGGACAATTTGGGAGGAAGTTTTTAACAATTTCTTTTTTGGATGATAAGTTTGGAAACCATTTCCTTTTCCTATAGAATAATCATCGAGAAGGATTTATCAACATTATTCATAGATTTAGGGAAATCTCCTATATGAAGTGAGTTCTCCTTCTTCCAAGCCATTAGAATTTATTAAAGGCAAATGAACTTCGGGTATAGCAAGTGAGGGAGCCGAAACAAAATTATTAAGAAGGCAAGTGTGAACATCAAGCCCTTCTTCTTCAATACCTAGATTATTAGACAAAACCAAATCTTTTTTGAGAATGTACATCATCATGAACTAAAGTAAAGTCATATTTTTCAAACAAAATATCATGAAACCAAAGCCATATTCTCCATTGAATTCAAATGATGCATAACATTGATATCCTTATTAATATTTTCAATTAAAGCTTCATTTTATCAATCAAAATCGATGATGCATGGATCGACTTAGAGGAAAAGAATCTCATCCAAAGTTTAGAGAAGTTATTATTTTCCATATTAGAAACCTTCAATTGCATAGAAAAATAAGAGGTAAAATAGCCTTATTAAGAACATTCAATGAATCCTTTTTTTTTTGAATTAACTTTTTGATATTTAATAGTGGTTGACTTAGGGTTAGAAATAATAGTTTTCTTAACAAAAATTTCTTTTTTAGGTGAGGATGCATAATGAAACATTCAAAATTATCATGCTTGTGGATTTTACAATGAGAACAAAAGATAGGGAAATTTTCAAAATCAACTTTCTGCATATAACTAAAATTTTTAGATCCCACCTAGATCTCTTTGGGGGTGTTTCTTGGTAATATCCAGTTCAACAAGGATTCTAACCACAAAAGGTCGATATTTTGTAGCTGTTGCTTGATCAATTTGCAACAGCTAACCAAATAAAGCACCCACAGTAAAGAGGAATTGATGATTAATGAAATGAATTTGCATATTAGGGAGAGAAATCCAAACCAAAATGATTGGGGATTCTTCCCTAATATAAATTAGTGGAGTCTATTTCAGCAACCTCATTTTATTGAAAATAAAATAAGAATGATGAGAAAAAACACACAAGTTATCCAAATCATTCATTAACTCAATAAAAATGTGGCAAGAATCAGTTAAACAAATCATAAAAGCACCCAAAAGTTTTATACTATGATGAAAGTGCGAATGTTTACCATTCCGCCTATGAAGAGTAAACTTTCCAACCAAAGTAAATTCAAATGGCTTAGCAAGCTTTTTTACAATCAAATCAGAGCACATAACTGCAGGCATGGTTTGAAAAGAAGTCAAAACAAGTTCCAGGGATTCACCTGAATAACTATCCTTACTAGTGAGGACGTCTTTGAATGATTTTAAAGCAACCGAAGCCAAAGTAGTTGATGCCATAGTAGGATCCATTAGATCCATCAGTTTCCCCATAAAATCATTAAGGATGATGCCAAGCTAGAGTATCACTCCAAGTAAAACACGAAAGTGGCCAGCGACTGCCAATTCTAGAAGGAATCCAGTGAGAATCAAGCTAAACAGTCATCAAGAATTAGCTAAAATGCCAAAAATGAAAGGAAAAAAGTGGAACCACCAGAGCACGAGGTTGAGGGCTCGGGCCGTGTGTGGGTATGGTGTTGTGTACAAAGGGCAGGGATGTAGTCAATGCGAGTTGATGACTCGCGCATACTAGGAATTTAGGGTTTAGGTTTACTTTTAGGATTTAGGTATATTTTTATGGTTTAGGGTTTAGGGTTTAGAAACTTAAACCTAAACTTAAAGTAACTAAAGAAATTTAAAAAAATTTAAATCTTAAAATTTAATAAACTTAAACATAGGGTTAGGGTTTAGCGTTTAGGGTTTAGGGCTTTAGGGTTTAGGGTTTTAGGATTTAGGGTTTAGGATTAGGGTTTAGGGTTTAGGGTTTATCATTTAGCATTTATGGTTTAGGGCTTAGGGTTTCGAGTTTAGAGTTTATGGTTTGCTTTTGAATTTAGGGTTTAGGGTTTAGGGTTTAGGATTTAGGGTTTAAGGTTTTTAAAAAAAAAATTAAGTGAACTGGTAGTTCAGGTTTATTTAGTTTACTTAGTTTATTTTTATTTATTTTAATTTATTTTATTTTACATTTAATTTAGTTTACTTTATTTATTTAAAGTTTATTTATTTTAGTTTCGGGTTTTTATTTTAGTTTATTTTTTAGTTTAGGTTTAGGTTTAGGTTTACTTTTTAGTTGAGTTTTATTTTTATTTTATTTTTTAGTTATAGGTTTTGAGGTTTTTAGGGTTTAGGTTTAGGGTTTTGGATTTTAGGGTGTAAGGTTTGGGGCTAGGGTTTAGGGTTTAGAGTTTAAAGTTTAGGATTTAGTGTTTAGGCTTTAGTGTTTAGGGTTTTTAGGGTTTAGGGTTTAGGGTTTAGGGTTTTAGGTTTTGGGTTTTGGGTTTTGGGTTTTAGGTTTAGGGTTTAGGGTTTTAGGGTTTAGGGTTTAGGGTTTAGGGTTGTAGGTTTAGGGTTTTGGGTTTTTGGTTTAGGGTTAGTTTTAAGGTTTAGGGATTAGGGTTAGGGTTTTATTCAAATTTTTTAATTTTATAGTTTAGGGTTTAGGGTTTAGGTTTTAGGTTTAGAGTTCTGGTTTTAGTGTAGGTTTATTTTAAAATTAAGTAAACCTTAAAATAGTAGTTAAGGTTTAACTAGTCAATTTTCTTTATTAATTGAGCAATAAATCCCAAGAAAATCATGGGAGGCAGATGTCATCCCATTAAATTAATCCACATAATTTGGGATTAATTGCTCAAGTAATTAAGCTAATTAATTTAATAATTAAACCTTAATTGCTATTCAAAATTATTTAAGATCATTTTTAATTATTTCTCTTCTAAAATACCTTTAAAATGTGAATTTATTTTCATTTTTTATTTCTCTATGAATTTTTAAGATTTTTAGAAGTTTCATCCATTAAAATGATTAATTAAGCCTAATTAAAGCCTAATCCTATTATGCCATATATTCTGATGCGCATGCTTTCCATGTGCAGATTGGATACTTAAAACTTATCCAACTCGATTACATGGATGACGCATCTTTTTTATCCATCGTCTGATTTAAGATTGAACGGCTACGATTAATCCCACAGCTTAATAGGATCAAATCAGATCGATCTAGTGGATTTAATCACAATCGTCTATTCTAATCATGCAAAATGGACAGTGTCTGATCTAATATCACGTTAGTGAGGGAGAATGGAGTCCGTCCAGCATTGCTCACTTGATCTGAGCTTACTTTAGCTTGGATCAACTCCCAAAGGATCTCACACCTTCATAGCATTTTTCGAAGGGGATCCAACAGTCAAGATCACATGAGATGCAAGTTTTCTTTAAAAATACCCAACCCAATTTTAGCTAAAGATCTGTTTTGGAATCCTACCTGGCCGAAGCTCAAGATCAGTGGCTCGAATAATTGAAGAAGCTTCATCTAGAAAATATGAAGCCCTATTGAGCAATAATTGGATTAATTCCTTGATGTTCACTTCGAAGGTCATGAAATAATGATTTGGAGCTCAGCATTGATCAAAGTCCCACCTCTAGTGCTCGAGAAGCTTGGGAGATGATTCATTATTGCTCGACGAGGCTTAGAGAAGGTGCGAGCAAAGTTAATTTGAGTTTGATGGAGAAATGATGAAGTTAGGTCAGAAATGGGAGTGCCATGTTTCAGGACCGATGGGAACGGCATGTTTCAATTGAGGAATGAGCTTGGGAGCTTAAGGATTGGATTTAACAGATCATCTTGGGTATCTAAGGCTCTGAGGAATGATTTCTTTACATGTGTTTGAGTGGAAATGAGGGCATGTATAACCCCCTTCATCTTGATTGGACGGTGGGATCGGGTTTGGCTTCTAGTGGCCATCCGACCATCAGGGAGTCATAGGTGGAAGGGAGGAAGTGAGTTGGCTTGGCTTGGTTAGTTGAAGGTGTGGAGGTGGCTTCCAAGAAGGATCATGGGTGTCCTATGGGTTTTAAATGTTGTAATGGGAAGGGTGTGGTGATTTCATCTCCCATGTGTCATGGTTGACCCAACCACCCTTTGGGTAAGGTTGGGTAGTGTTTTTGGTGCTTAGGTGGACCATTGGGAGATTACTAAGTGGCCAAGGAATAGGTGATTTGTCCCATGTGATTCCCTTGACCCAAGGGTAGAATGATAATTTGGCATTGGATTTAATTTGAGTAGATTTAAAATGATCCAAAAGTGGGTTAGCCCAAATTTTAAGTCAATTAGAGTTGATTTGGTTAGGTTTGACTTAATTTGACTCATTTAGGTCAAATTGGGGTCAAGTTGACCAATTGGTCAAATTGGGTCAAACCAAGGGTTGGGTCAAGTTCATATGATCATTTGGGATGTTTTGGTTCAATTGGTTTGGTTTAGTTTGGCATAGATTTGATTTTGGCTCATTTGAATTCATTTGGGTCAAATGGATTAAGTTGACCAATTTGACCAAATTGGCCAAATTGGCTTGGGTTGGTGTTGGTTTTAATTTAGTTGACCAATTATAGATGATTTTAAGCTTTGGTTTTAATAAATTTGGACTTGGTTTTGATTTAGGCCAACTTGAACCTTTAGGTCATATTGGGCTAAGCAAGTCAATTAGGTTCAATTCGGTCCAATCATGGCCTTGGTCAAGTTCAACAATCAATTTAGAATGAACTTGAGCCATTAATTGCAATCAATTTGGTTTATAATTTGATTTGACCCAATTTGGTCTTTTATGTCAATTTGGGTCAACTTGGGTCAAGAGGGCCAATTGGATTTGGTTTGACTCAATTGAAGGTCAAGTCATATTCAAGTATTGATTTTGATTTGGTAAATCATTGGTTTCAAGGGATTTGGCTTAGGTTATAATTTGGCTAGTTTGGGATCATATGGGTTAAGGGGTTGACTTGGTCAAATGATGATGTTCACTTGGTTTGACTCAATTTATGATAATTGATCAACCTAGGGTGATCAACAATCATGATGGGAGGTTTTGATATGCTTGGTTCAATCCAATTTGGGTAGGAATAAAACTTGGCTAAATTATGTCAATTTGGCCACTTTAGGTCAAGTGAACCAATTAGGTTTAGTTTGCTTGATTTTGGGTTGAGTTTGATTTAGTTGAGTTTATATATGGATTTGGGATTGATATATGAATTCAATTCTTGGGTTCAAATGGGTTTTGGTTCATTTAACATTCAAGTCAAAAGGGTTAAGTTGGGTTTGACTTGGGTTGCTTTTTTTTTTTGATTGTAGAATTCATTTATATTTATGAATATGATCGAAGGTATGACTGATTCATGAGAAAATTAATTGAATTTGGGTTTTGGAATGAAGAAATTTTGCTAAGTCCATCGAGTTGGGTTATGTGGCTTAGGTTTGGATTTTGATTTGGTTTGATTTAGTTTTGATGATTTAAATGTATATTTCATTTAAATTTGTAAAAATTATTGAAAATATGATTTATTTGTGAGAAAATCATTGAGTTTGACTTGATTTGGATTCAGATTTGTCTAAGTCCATGGGATAGGTCATATGGCTTAGGAAGGGTTTTGGTTTAATTTTCTTTAGTTTGATTTAGTTTTTTTCATTTGAATGTAGATTTGATTTATATTTAGTAAGATGATTGAAGATTTAAATTTAATATAAGAGAATCAATTTATTTTGGATTGATTTGGATTATGATTTGGCTAAGTCCATAAGATAGGTCATATGGCTTAAGAAGGGTTTCATGTTTAGATTTGATCATGGGCTCCCATTGTTTGATTTTGGAATTTGAGGTTGGATTTGAAATTGAATTTGATGTTTGAATTAAACTTGAGATTTAGTTTGAGAAGGTGAACTTGGATTGGATTTGGGTTGTAGGGTAAGTGGATTATCCTAATCCTTAAGGCATAACCTAATCCTATGGTTAACCCTTCTAAGTCTTTAGGCTTAGGTTAAGTGTTTACCTAATTATTTGAAGTATCTTATGACTAGGGAACTCTTAGTGTCTAGAAGACTAAGTCCAAGATGGGAAGATTGAATGCACTCCAAAGTGAGTCGTAGGCCTTAGGCTCCATAGTGTTGCCCTAAGAGATAGATGATTGGAAGACCAAAGCCAAGTTTCACATTATAGACTCAGGTACATCTTTTAACTCTTTGCTTGAGAGAATATGGATGCATGAGAATAACATAGTTTCATCCTCTCTACATCAGTGTATGAAGTTTGTGAGAGGTGGGATCGTCTACCATGTCAAAGGAGATATGAAGCCATTTATAGTTCACGAGGTCGGCATATATGAGGATGCAGCTTACTAACTCCCTCAAAATCAACATGTCTATTCTCGTGAACTTAGCCAAAGTTTAAAACTAAAAGAAAATGAAAAAGAAAAAGAAAAAGAAAGTGAAAAAGAAAAAGAAAAGAAAAGAGAAAATGAAAAAGAAAATAATATGGAGCGAAAATACACATGGAAGAGAAAGTGGTGCCTGACATTTGATTCCACCCATAGTTCATTAATCCATTTGAATATATGGGTAGGATGACCTGACCTCCACCAGGCAGAGGAAGAAGCTAGTTTAGAGGCAGTCCCAGGGGTGGAAAACCTCATTATTGACCATCCAATAGAAGATATGTCCCAGCTACTAGGAGTACACTTATTATCCATATAGACATAGAATCTAGTTCATAGGATGAGTCTTATATGGTTAGCACACTAGCCAACACTTCTCAGCAGTAGATTCCCTTGGAGGTGACACTTGAGCTCGATAGCGATGAAGACTGGGATCAAAAGCAAAGCATAAATGTATCCAAGTCTATATGTAAAATAGTTTTGCATCAGTTGGGAACCTTTGCTCTAACACCACATTCCTCTCAAAAACTTAAGGGTTTGGTAGTTAAGGAAACCCCTATGTCATCCACACATGTGAAGACTCAGAGGTTCTTTTTGGAAGCATCATCCTCAAGTCAAGAAGTTGATATAGAACTTCAAGATGATTCATATAAAGATTTAATAAAAATACCTTTTGATTGGTACTTGTCTTGTGTTCATAATTTAGCAAAGAAAGGGTTAATGCCACATACTTGGTCAAAGCACAAGTCAGACTACTTTGAAAGAATATGTAAGAACAAACACAAAAGCTCTCAATCAATATCGGGACTAGGATTCAGTATAGTGGGTCTAGTCGATGATAATGATTACAGCTTAGTCATCACCAATCATTTGGAATTTGATAGGTTCTTTCAAAATCACATTAACTCATATGAAGAGCTGTGGTTAGAAAATTCATATGATTCAGATGATTTTAAAGACATAGATGCACCGATAGAGTTCAAAGAAGAGATCAAGTCAACCATCGGGAGCTCAAGAAAATCAACTTAGGAACGAAGAAGATCACACTCCCGACATACAGTTCTTTGTTGAATGAAACCAATGACTTAATTAGACTATTAACTGAGTTTAAGGACTGCTTTGCATGGAGTTATGAAGAGATGCATGGATTGTCTCTTGACATGGTGATCCATAAACTAACAATAGAGCCTACTCCTAATCCTGTCAAGCAAGCTCCTAGACACATGCGATTAGACATAGAATAATAGGTCATTTATGAACTCAAGAAATTGATCGATGCTGGCTTCATTCGGGAATAAAAATACCCTACCTGGTTAGCTAGCATTATCCTAGTTAAGAAAAATATTGGCCAAATTCACATATGAGTTGGTTTTAAGGATTTAAATAAGGCATGTACAAAAGATGAATTTCTACTACCAATCCCAAAGCTGATGGTGGATATTGTCTCATCTCATTCAATCTTCTCTTTCATAGATGGATCATCTGGATATAACCAAATAAGGATAGTTACTAAAGATGAAAGAAACACTGCTTTTAGAACCCCAATCAGAATCTATTGCTATAAGATCATGCCTTTCGGCCTTAGAAATGCTATTTCTACATACCAGTGGGCTATGACTCAAATCTTCGATGAACTCATTCATCATTAAGTCGAGTGTTATGTCGATGATCTTGTGGTCAAAAGTAGAGAAAAGGAAGCCATCTCTTTGACTTGAGAGTAGTTTTCAAATAGTTAAGATAATTTAACCTCAAAATGAACCCCATGAAGTGTGCACTCGAAGTAGCTTTAAGGAAATTCCTTGGGTTTATTGTCCGACACCAGAGAATCAAAATTGATCTGAAGAAGATCAAGGTCATATTAGAAATGCTACCCCTACAAGTTTAACTCAACTCAAATCATTCCAAGGGCGGTTGGCGTATCTAAGATGCTTTATATCCAACCTATCATGAAGATGTCAACCATTCTTCTACACTTATCAGAAAGGATGCCAAGTTCAAGTAGGATGATAAGTGTGAGCATGCCTTCAAAGACATTAAGCATTACGATGAAGTGCAGTTCTAGCATTTCAGCAAGCCTCTCATACTTTACACTATTGCATTAAATGACTCCATTGGTGCTTTTTTGGCCCAAGCCAGTGACAAATGGATGGAAAACACACTCTACTACCTCAGCCATCATCTAATGCCTGCTGAGGCTAATTATCTAGCCATTAAGAAGCATTACCTAATTTTCATCTTTGCATCTCAAAAGTTATAGTACTACATGCTTCCTCATAAGGTGAACTTAATCTCTAAAATGAATCCACTACAGTATCTCATGACACAGATGACATTATCCAAATGGTTAGCATGATGGTCCATGATCCTCTCATAGTTTAACATTACCTTCGTACCCCTCTGTGTGATGAAAGGACAAGTGCTAGTGGTTTCTTAGCAGCTTCCTCGACTCTTGCTTAGTGATGATCGATGAACAAATCATGAACTTAGGGGACACTAGCATTCCTTTGGGAGATTTACTTTGATGGTGTGGCTTTCTCTCAAGCGAGAATCACAATCTACTATTCCATGAAAAATAGGGGTAGGAATAGTTCTCTTAACTCTGGACCGCAATGTGATTAGATTATTATATCATTTGTCCAATCCTTGCACAAATAATGAAGCTGAATATGAGGCACTAATTACAATTCTGGAGTTATCCCTTACTCTACACATCCAGAACATCAACATATTCAAGGATTCTCAGCTAGTTATCGACCAAATCATTGGGTCCTATAATGTTATAAAGCCCAAGCTCCATGACTACCACAAGTACACCATGGAGTTGTTGGCCCAAATCTCAGAGGTCACCATTTATAAGTTTCCTTGAGGAGAGAATGTCAAAGCATATGCTTTAGCCAAACTTACCAAGGAGTTGGCATGTTGAAGATGAGTCCATATCAATAAAGGTCCAAAATAGATAAGTCTCCTTTATTGATGAAATCATTAAAAGTACTCTCTTGAAGGGGAGGTTTCCATTGCCAAAAAGGTTGAGGAGTTAGATTGGAGACAACCATTCATGGGTTATCTAAATAAAGGAAAACTACCTTAAGAGAAGTTTCAAGCCCATCAGAAGAAGTAGAGAGTACTTTCCTACACTCTCATTGATGATTTCTTATACCAGCTATCTTTCTACAATATGTGGTTACATTTTTTATACAAGCACAAAGACCATAAGATCGTGACTGAGGGTCATTGATTCATCTTAGCTTCTACTGACTACTTCTCCAAATGGGGGAAGGTGATTCTACTCAGAGAGGTCACATCTCAGCATATATTGGAGATATTATACCATTAAATACTAGAATAACGGCTTAGCGAAGCCTTCAACAAAACTCTCATACAAATCTTAAGACACTGACAATAATAAGACGATTGGCATGAGCATTTAGTTGAAGCCTTGTGGGCTACCGCATATAGAACTCCAACTCAATCTACTAATTTTTCTTGGTGTGCAGTAAGCTATTCTATTAGAGTCCAACTCCTTCCACTAAGAATATATGTGTGTAGCAAGATCACAATAGAATAAAATGCCAAGTTGTTGTTAGAACAGCTCGATGGTTTGGAGGAGAGATGCCTACGGGTATGCCAAAACCTCAAGCTGTACAAAGCTAAAATGATACAAGCTCACAACAAGTTGGTCTATTCTAGAGCTTTTCGAGTAGGAGAGCTTATTTTAGGTCAAAGGAGATCGATTATTGCCCATTGTAAGATGGGAGGCAAGTTTTAACCCACATGGGAAGGCCCTTTTGCCATAGAGAAGGCCTACCAAGGAGGATCTTATCAGTTTTTTAATCATAAGGGAGAGCACCCAATGCTTCCAATCAATGGGTTCTACTTAAAGAAATATTATAAATTATGTCTAAAAATAATTATCATCAATGAAAATTTCATTTTGAATTCAATCTCTTCCATGTTGAAAGTATTCTTGTTTGCGTTTTATAAAATAATTATCATCAATGAAAATTTCATTTTATTCTAGTTTAGTTTTATTATTTATTTTATTTTCCTTTTAGGTTTCAGTTTTGGTTTAGGTTATAGTTAATGTTCTTTTTTTGTTTAGGTTTTGTTACTTATTTTATTTTTTAGGTTTTATTTAGTTTATGTTTATCTTTATAGCTTTCTTGGGTTTAAGGTCTAAGGTTTAGGATTATGGGATAGGGTTTAGGGTTTAAGGTTTTTTATGATATATGGTTTAGGGTTTAGGATTTAGGGTTTAAAGTTTTTTTTTAATAATTAAGTAAACCAAAAGGTTTAGGTTTATTTATTATATTTAGTTCATTTTTATTTATTTTAATTTACCTTATTTTTTATTTTTATTTAGGTTTATTTTTTATTTTTATTTAGTTTAGTGTATTTATTTTACGTTTATATATTTTAGCTTATGTTTTTTATTTTAATTTATTTTTTTAGGTTTAGGCTTACTTTTTAGTAGAGTTTTATTCTTATTTTATTTTATAGGTTTAAGTTTTCTTTTTTATTTTTAGGTTTAGAATTAGGTTTTTATTTTATCTTTTTAGGTTTAGGTTCTAGGTTTTTTTAGGTTTTAGTTTTTAGTTTAGGTTTAGGTTCTTTTTTAGTTTATTATATTTTATTTAGTTTAACTTTAGGTTTAGGTTTAGTTTATTTTTAAGTTTTATTTAATTTAGTTTAAGTTTATTTTATTTTGTTTATTTTTTTATATTTTAGGTTTACATTTTAATTTTTTACTTATTTTTAGGTATATTTTGTTTTGTTTATTTTATTTTTATTTTAGATTTAGGCTTTTTTTTAGTGTAGGATTTATTTTTTATTTAATTTTAGGTTTTACTTTAAGCTTTACTTTTTAGGTTTAGGATTTTATTTAGTTTTTATTTTATTTTATTTTAGGTTTATATTAATTTTATTTTATTTTTTTATTCTTTATTCTTAGGTTTATTTTATTTTTTAGTTTAGTTTAGTTTTTATTTTTTATTTTAAACTTTTTTATTTATTTTATTTTAGGTTTTTTAGGTTTTAGTTTAGATTTTATTTTATCATATTTTTTTTATTTTTTATTTAAGTTTAAATTTTTTATTTATTTTATTTTAGGTTTAGGTTTTAGGTTTTAGGATTTGGGGTTTAGGGTTTAGGGTTTAGAGTTTAGGGTTTTTTGGGGTTTAAGGTTAGGGTTTTAGGTTTAGTGCTTAGCTTTTGGATTTATGGCTGGGTTTAGGATTGGGGTTTAGGGTTTAGGGTTGAGTTAGGTTAGGGTTTAATTAGTTTAGGTTTTGAGTTTAAGTTTAGAGTCTTATTTTAAGTTTAAGTTTAGGTTTAGGTTTTTGGGTTTAAGTTTTAGGTTTAGTGTTTTAGGTTTAGGTTTTAAACTTTAGGTTTATAGTTTTAGGGTTTAGGGTTTAGGGTTTAGAGTTTATTTAGGGTTTAGGATTTTAGGGTTTCAGGTTTAGGGTTTATGGTTTAGGGTTTAGGGATAGGGTTTAGGGTTAAGGGTTTAGGGTTTTAGGGTTTAAGTTTTCATGATTTAGGGTTTACAGTTAAAGTTTAGTGTTTAAAGTTTAGGGTTGAGGGTTTAGGGTTTTTAGTATTTTTAAATTAAGTAAATCGATAGATTTAGGTTAATTTAGTATAATTAGTTTATTTTAGATTTATTTTTTTATTTTTATTTAGGTTTATTTTTTATTTTTATTTAGTTTAATTTGTTTATTTTTGGTTTATTTATTGTAGGTTAGGTTATTTATTTTAGTTTATTTTTTAGGTTTAGCTTTAGCTTTAGGTTTTGTTTTTATTTTATGTTTAAGTTTTATTTTTTATTCATCGGTTTAGGTTTAGGTTTTTATTTTATTTTGTCTAGGTTTAGGTTTTAGGTTTTATTTTTTAGTTTTGGTTTAGGTTAATTTTTAATTTATTTTTTTTATTTAAATTAGGTTTAGGTTAAGGTTTAGTTTATTTTAGGTTTATTTATTTTAGTTTAGGTTTAAGTTTATTTTATTTTGTTCATTTTATTTTTATTTTAGGTTTAGATTTTTTTTTAGTTTAGGATTTAGGTTTTATTTATTATTTATTTTTAGGTTTTATTTTTCTATTTATTGTTTAGGATTAGGTTTTTATTTAGGTTTTATTTTATTTTACTTTAGGTTTATTTTATTTTTATTTTACTTTTATGTTTTTTATTTTTAAGTTTATTTTTTTATTTAGTTTAAGTTTTTTTATTTTATTTTAGTTTAGTTTTTATTTTTTTTAGGTTTAGGTTTAGGTTTATGTTTTGGTTTAGATTTAGGTTTAGGTTTTAGTTTTGGTTTTTATTTTATTTTATTTTATTTTATTTTCTTTAAGTTTAGGTTTTTTATTTATTTTATTTGTTGGTTTTATTTAGTTTAGGTTTTTAGGGTTTAGGGTTTGGGGTATAGGGCTTTGGGTTTAGAGTGGTAGGTTTAGGGTTTGGGGTTCAGGGTTAAGCCTTTAGGGTTTTAAGGTTTAAGGTTTAGTAATTTGGATTTAGGGTTTAGATTTTTAAGGTTTAACCTTTAGGGTTCAGGCTTAAGATTGTAAGTTTAGGGTTGTAGGTTTACGATTTGTTTAAGTCTTAGGGTTACGATTTTTTTTTAAATTTTTTTATTTAGGATTTATGGTTTAGAGTTTATGTTTTAGGGTTTGTTTAGGGTTTAGGGTTTAGGGTTTAGGGTTTAGGGTTGTAGGTTTTGGGTTTAGAGTTATTTTTAGGGTTTAGTGTTTAGGTTTAGGGTTTAGGATTTAGGGTTTAGAGTTTAGGGTTTAGGGTTTAAGGTTTATAGTTTATGGTTTTTTTTAATTAAGAAAATCAGTAAGTTTAGGTTTATTTACTTTATTTTTTATTTATTTTAGTTTGTTTTATTTTTTATTTTTGTTTTGGTTTACATTTTTTATTTAGTTTAGTTTATTTATTTTAGTTAAGATTTTTTTATTTTAGTTTATATTTTAGGTTTAGGTTTAGGTTTATGTTAATTTTTTAGTTTAGTTTTATTTTTTTATTTTTCAGGTTTAGGTTTTCCTTTTTATTTTTAGGTCTAGGTTTAGGTTTTTATTTTATTTTTTTAGGTTTAGGATTTAGGTTTTTAATTTAGGCTTATTTTTATGTTTTATTTTTTTTAGTTAGGTTTATGTTTATTTTTAGTTCATTTTATTATATTTAGTTTAGTGTTTTGGTTTAGTTTATTTTAGGTATAAGTTTAAGTTTTATTTATTTTAATTTAGTTTATTTTAGTATACAGTTAGGTTTATTTTAATTTTTTATTTTATTCTTAAGTTTTTTTTTAGTTTATGGTTTAGGTTTTAATTTTTATATATTTTTAGGTTTATTTTTAATTTTTAATTTATTTAGCATTTTTATTTTTAGGTTTATTTTATTTTTTAGTTTAGTTTAAGTTTTAATTATTTTATTTTAGTTTAGTCTTTATTTTTTATATTATTTTATATTTAAGTTTAGGTTTAGGTTTAGGTTTTAGTTTAGGTTTTTATTTTATTTTATTTTTTTAATTTATTTAGGTTTAGTTTTTTTATTTTGTTTGTAGGTTTTTATTTAGTTTAGGTTTAGGTTTTTAGGTTTTTAGGGTTTAGGGTTTAGGGTTTTGGATTTTAGGTTTGGAGTTTGGGGTTTATGGTTTGGGGTTTTAGGTTTTAGGGTTTACGATTCAGGGTTTAGGGTTTAAGGTTTAGGGTTTAGTATTTTATGGTTTAGGGTTTAAGATTTAAGGTTTAGGCTTTTAGGGTTTAGTGTTTAGAGTTGTAGGTTTAGGGTTAGTTTTAGGGTATAAGGTTTAGGGTTAGGTATTTTTTATTTATTTTTATTTTTCTTTTTTTTAAATTAAGTAAATTAGTAGTTTTAGGTTTATTTAGTTTATTTTTATTTATTTTAGTTTAGTTTATTTTTTATTTTTATTTAAGTTTATTTTTATTTAAGTTAATTTTTATTTTTATTTTTATTTAAGTTTTTACTTTATTTTCTTTTAAGTTTACTTTACTTTTATTTTAGGTTTAATTTTGATTTTATTTAGGTTTTTGATTTTTTAGTTTAATTTAGGTTTTTATTTATTTTATTTTTATTTAGCTTTTATTTTCTTTTTTATTTTTAGGATTATGTTTTATTTTATGTTTTTCTTTTATTTTATTTTAGGTTTAGGGTTAAGGGTTGTCAGGTTTAGGGTTTAGGTTTTAGGGTTTAAGGTATAGGGTTTTAGGGTTTAAGGTTTAGGCTTTTAGGGTTTAGGTTTGTTGGTTTAGGGTTTAGGGTTAGGGTTTTTTTTATTTTTTATTTTTTTTATTTAGGGTTTAAGGTTTAAGGTTAGTTTAGGTTATAGGGTTTAGGGTTAGTTTAGGGTTTATGGTTTAGGGTTATAGGTTTAGGGTTTAGGGTTAGTTTTAGGGTTTTGGGGTTTAGTGTTTAGGATTTAGGACTTAGGGTTTAGGGTTTAGGGTTTAGGGTTTATTTTTTTAATTAAAAAACCAGGTTTATATAATTTAAGTTTATTTTTATATTTATTTTAGTTTATTTTAAATTTTTATTTTTTTTTACTTTTATTTTTTTATTTAGTTTAGTTTATTTTAGTTTAGGATTTTATTTTAGTTTATTTTTAGGTTTAGGTTTAGGTTTATGTTTATTTTTAAGTTTAGTTTTATTTTAATTTTAATTTTAGGTTTGGTTTTATTTTTATTTTAGTTTTAGGTTTTATTTTATTTTTTTAGATTTAGGTTTTAGGTTTTATTTTAGGTTTTTTTATTTTTTAGTTTAGGTTTATGTTTATTTTAGTTTATTTATTTTATTTTGTTTAGGTTTTAGCTTTAGTTTATTTTATGTTTAGGTTTAGGTTTTATTTATTTTAGTTTATTTTAGTTTAGGTCTAGGTTTATTTTATTTTGTTTATTTTAGGTTTAGGTTTGTTTTTTTACTTTATGGTTTAGGTTTTATTTTTTATATATTTTTAGGTTTATTTCTTTGGTTTAGGTTTTATTTAGTTTTTATTTTATTCTGTTTTAGATTTTTTTTTTTTATTTTACAATTTATTGTTTTTTTATGTAGGTTTTATTTTTAGGTTCATTTTATTTTATTTTAGTTTCGTTTAGGTTTTTATATATTTTATTTTAGTTTAGTTTTTATTTTTTATATTATTTTCTTTTTAGGTTTAGGTTTAGGCTTTCGTTTAGGTAATTATTTTATTTTATTTAGGTTTTGCTTTATTTCTTTATTTTGTTTTTATGTTTTATTTAATTTAAGTTTAGGTTTTTAGAGTTTAGGGTTTAGGGATTAGGGTTTAGGGTTTAGGGTTTGGGGTTTAGGGTTTATAGTTTAGGGTTGTAGGTTTTAGGGTTTAGGGTTTAGGATTTAGGGTTTTAGGTTTAGGGTTAAGGGGGTTTATGGTTTAGTTTAAGATTTTAGGGTTTAGGGTTTAGTGTTTTGGGTTTAGGTAGGTTAGTTTATTTAGGGTTTAGGGTTTGGGTTTTTTTAAATTAACTTATAGGTTTAGGTTTATTTAGTTTATTTTTATTTCTTTTAGTTTATTTATTATTTATTTTAGTTCATTTTATTTTTATTTTTTATTTAGGTTTATTTTTATTTTTATTTTTATTTTTATTTTTGTTTTTATTTTTATTTAGTTTTTATTTTATTTAGTTTTAGGTTTATTTTGTTTTTTTTGTTTATTTTTTATATTATTTAGGTTTTTTTATTTTTTAGTTTAGTTTAAGTTTCTATTTTTTTATTTTAGTTTATTTTTATTTTGATTTTATTTTCTTTTAGGTTTAGGTTTAGGTTTTATTTTATGTTTTAATTTAATTTATTTTATATTTTATTTTGGTTTTTTGGTTTTATTTCTTTTAATTTTTATGTTTTATTTAGTTTTGGTTTAGGTTTTTAGGTTTTTATGGTTTAGGGTTTTGGGTTAGTTTAGGATTTTTTTAGGGAAACTAGGGAATTTTTTATTGCCACAAAAAAGTATAAAGTCCTTGGATGGGCTAAATCTCTAAGATAATGCTCAAAGAGCTACATTAAGTCCTAAAGAGATAAACCCCCTAACTATTACAATACTCAAGGAAAGAAAGCAAAAGAAAAACCACAATATCAATAGTAGAAAATCCATGTGAGCAGCAACAAACTTCAGTTGGTCCTTACATACCAAGATCCACACGCAATACTCCTTATAAAGAAATGCAACATAATTTTGAAAGGATGAGTGAAATTAAGCCATCATAGAAAGTAAGTGCAAATAGAAGGAGTAAAGTAAAGGAAAGGCTCAAGCTCAGTTACAATCATCTCGTGGAGCAACACTATATGTAAGCAACCAAACATCAGGAGAAGGGTTACAATTATATATAGCGCTACCAACCAAAAAAAAGAAAGAGTGGGAAACATCAATGCCATCATAGCCAACATACCTTGTGTAGCCCATCATCCAAAGTCCATCATCGAGCAAGGCTGCAAAATCCTCCAAACAAAAAACATAATAGGCAACCACCAAGCCATGAGAACAACCAAGCCCAATAAGGCCGATAATCAACCAACCATCAGGGATAACAGCAATATAGTAGGAGCACCACCAAAGCCACCACCAAAAAGGAATAACAAAATCCAAAGGATCAAGCATCATGATAGGGGTAAAACAAACCAGATAAATAAGAGCAAGAAAAAAGTGCTCATATCCTCCACCAACAAAGTAAAAAAAGATCTAGTAAAACACCCACTAACTTAAAGGGGTGGGCAACAGAAACAAAAAAAAGGGGGGTCAATTGTAGCCAAGAGAGAAAAAACAAAGTAGGAGGAAACCAGAAATACAAGTCACAAAAAGAACACTAGTAGGTTCCCAGAATAATCACCAAAGTAGCAGAAAAAATTGGCCAAAATAGCCACCTCTCCAACCAACCCAGCCAGCCAATACAACTAACCAAACTAGCCAGGCAACATATCCTCCTAGCCAACCACCATAGTAGCAGAAAACCCAAGTTAGTGTCAAGAACAATAATAATCATCAAACCAAAATCACCCAAGACAACTAGGGAAAGGGTAGAAGCAGACTATAGTCACAAAACCTAACCAAGGCAAAAGAAAATCTGATCTGGGTAAGTAGAATAGCCAACCAAAGAAAAAAAGGTACAAAGCCTAGTAAGATAAACTACAAGCCAACCAAGAACAACAACAATAAAGGCACCCAACTAACAGCCACAAAATAGCCTTCATCTTGCCAATCCAGAAAATACACAAACCCAAAGCCACTATAGCCAAGAGAGGAAGGCCAATATAGGAGGAGGTTAAAACCATAACCAAGAGGAACCAAAAAAAAAAAAGAAAAAAAGAAAAAATAACCACCAAGCACTAGTCAAAAAAATAGAGAAAATAATAGCAAACCAACAATCTCCACCATGCCAAAATCAAGCCAGAGATAAATGAGCAGCAACCCCCCAGATAAGTCACCAATAGAAAATGAAAAAAAAAAAAGCCACCAACCTAAGACCAACAATGGCACCACAAACCATCATAGCAGAATCTATTCAAGTAAGTTAGCAAGCGACAGAAAGAGGAAAAACCTATACAAAAGAAAAACCTGCTATCCATAGGCAAAACCCAAAGGAGGAAATAAGAAATAGAGGAAAATTATGGTCAACACTAGCCAAACGGACATAATCCACCAAGTGAAAAACCAAAATAACCTAGGTTTTATACAATAACCATCAGTAGCAAAACTAGGCCAATCAAAGTAAAGATCTAAAACATAACCTGACAGAGAGAGAAAATAAGTAGATAACCACAACACAAAGAGGGTTGAACAAAGGGCAACCAAAAGCAAAAGATCATTAAAAAGAAACACCAAAAACCAAGCCAAGAATTCATAATCTGAGATTAGGCAATTCAGTATTATCCAGATTAACCAAACCCTTTAATAGTTTAGGCAAAGTTTGGTTTTCAAATAAAGTGAGCTTAGTTAAGTTGGCACCAAAGTTAGCCAAGTAATCAACACAAGCATTACCGTCATAAAGAATGTGAGAAATTTTAAAACAAACATGTGAAAAAAGGTTTCTAGTATGATTAAGAAGATAAAATAATTCAGCATTCCCATTTATATTGGAATTAAGCATGATAGGTAGCAAGAGGGCATCAACATCAATCCAGATGTTGAGGAAACCTATATTCAAACAAATTTCAATAGCTTTTTTAATAGCCATAAGCTCAACAAAAATAACAGAATAGGCTTTGAGAGGATAGGCAAAAGTTCAAATGATAGTACCTTTAGAATCCCTAAGAATACCACCATAACCATATTAATTGGAAGAAATAGAACCATCAGTATTCACTTTAATCAAATTGTCTTTAGGTTTGATCCAATGGATAATCCTAGCACTTTTATAAGAGTCAAACTCAGGCAGAATGATATCGAATTTTTTAGCCGCAAATTTATAACCTAAAAATTGAATATTATTAATAAGATTGGGATTAAGAAGAGCATGAATTTTTTCTTTAGTTCTAGCCAAGATCTTTTTATGGTTCATAAGACTACCATGATATTTACCATCATTTCTATCCATCCAGATGAACCATATGAAGGTAATAGAAATTAAAACTTTGATTTGACCTTTCATTGAATTTTTGAAATAGACTTCAAGAAGTTGATATAAAGAAAAAGAACCTTGAAAATAGCTGGTATTAAATAAATCATCATACCAAAACCATAATTTAGAAGTAATAGCACCATTGATAAAAATATGATTTACATTTTCAATATGAAAGCAACAATAACACTTTAAAGGTAACTAAAACCCTTTAGTCCAGAGCAAAGAGTCCACAGGAATAAAATTATTCAAAATCCTCCAAGATAAAATTGAATAGAAAATGAAAATGATATTGTTCCAATGTTTAATGAAAACATTAGAGGGGTTCTATTTATCTATAATAAAATTCCAAACCTCTTTAAGTACAAAGTCACCAATATAAAAAGCTTAAAATAATTTGGTTAGTTTGTTAGAAGAAATGGGGATATTTCTAAAGTTGTCTGGTATAGGGATATAATTCTCAAGTTTGTTTTCATTCCAATTGTTATTAAGCCAAAGGAATTTACTTTGATAGCGGTAGAGTGGGTAGATAAAAGGGTGTCAATAGAGCCATTGCCAATCCAATTGTCTTGGCAAAGAAGGAAGAACCATGAATACCCAAGATATTAATGATTAACCATTTTAATGGAGCAAACCATTTTCCAAAGAGTCACCAACTTTAAAAGAGCAGTTAAGGGCATGGTTACCTTGGCAATATTTTTCATCATAAAATGAGACCAAAGGCTATCATTCTTTCTAAAATTCCACGAGCTTATGAGAGAAGGAAGTAATAGCTTCATGAATAGGCTTGCAACCAAGAGCACCTTCTCCCAAGGACCCCAACATTTATGCCAAGATGTCCAATCCATTCTTTTGGTAGAATTATTAGGCAAAAAATTTATTAAAAAACAATCAATTTTGATAAATGTAGCATTAATGGGGATAATAGTTTGAATCAAATAAAAGGAAAGGGGAGTGCTTTTAAGAATTGAGCCTATCACTAAAGGAAAGTAAATGGAATTCCCAAACATAAATTTTATTTGAAATTTTTTGAATTAGCTCATCAAAGAGATGGGAATGTTTCGAGCCTTTAAAGATCGGAGCAACCAAGCACTTAAGAGGTAAGTGGTGAGGTTTAAATTAGTGATATGCAGGATTTGATTGATTTTATTATTGGAGATACTAGAGGAAGTGATATAATATATTTTTTTATGATTGATAGAAAGGCCACTTTCTATACCAAATTTATTTAAAAGGCGAAGATGCTTGATGTGATGAATAGAAGCATTGCAGAAAATAATGAAATCATCGCAAAACTTAAATGGGAACAGGAAGACCACCAATAGTTATAGTATACTAAAAGTTCAGTGATTCTCCTAGATAAGTACTCAACAATAATAATAAATAAGCGAGATTAGATCCCTTAACGTAAGCCATGGGAAGAGGGAAAGAAACTGAGGCTTCCCCATTAAGCAAAATCAAAATCAACATTATTAATAATTAGGTTAGGTTTAGGTTTATATTTTAGGTTTAGGTTAAAGAGGTTTAGTTTAGGGTTTATTTATTTAGGTTAGAGTTTAATGTTTAAGTTTAGATAACATTTGGGTTAGTTATAGTTGTTTAAGGTTTAGGTTTAGGGTTTATTATAGTTTAGGTTTGGAGTTAGGGTTAGAGTTAGAGTTAGAGTTAGGGTTTTAAGGTTATAGTTTAGATTTTAGGTTTTAGGTTAAGGTTAGGAGTTTAGTTTAGGTTTAGGTTTAAATTTAAATTAAACTTTTATTAGAATAAGGTTAGAGTTTAAGGTTTAAAGGTTAGTTTAGGGTTAGAGTTAAAGATTAAATTAGGAGTTAGGTTAAATTAGGTTTATTAAGATTCGGGTTAGGTTAGTTTAAATTAGTTAGAGTTTATTAGGAGTTAGATTAGGTGAGTTAGGATTAAGATTTAAATTAAATTAAGTTTAGGTTAAATTAGATTAATTAAAGATTTAGATTTAGGTTAAAGATTAGGATTTTAAGATTTAGTTTAGATTAAGGTTAATAGAGTTAGGATTTTTAAATTAGGGTTAAGTTAGGATTAATTATTTTATTATTTTAGGGTTTAAGGTTTAAATTTAAAGTTTAAAGGTTAGGTTTAGGGTTTAGGTTTAATTAGATTTAAAGTTTAGTTAGATTAAAGTTAAGGTTAGGGTGGATTTAGGTTTTAGGTTTAGGAGTTAGATTTAGGGTTTAGGGTTTAGGGTTTAAGTTTAGGTTAGGGTTAGGGTTTAGTTTAGATTTAGGGTTAGTTAGTTAGGTTTAAAATTAGATTAGGATTTAGATTTTAAATTAGGGTTTAGGGTTTTTAGATTTATTATTATTATAATAGTAAACTAGTAGGTTTAATTTTATTTTGTTTATTTTTTATTTATTTATTTTTTTTATTTAGGCTTATTTTTATTTAAGTTTTTACTTATTTTTTATTTTATTTTATTTTATTTTTATTTTAGGTTTCATTTTTATTTTATTTAAGTTTTTTAATTTCTTATTTTAGTCTAGGTTTTTTGTTTATTTATTTTTGTTTAGTTTTTTATTTTTAATTTTATTTTGTTTTTAGGTTTAGGTTTAAGTTTAGCTTTTAGTTTATATTTTTATTTTATTTTATTTTATTTTATTTTGATTTAGTTTTTAATTTATTTTATTTTTAGCTTTTATTTAGTTTAGGCTTAGGATTTTAGCTTTTTAGTTTGGGTTTAGGGTTAGTCTAGGGTTTAAGGTTTAGACTTTAGGGTTTAGGGTTAGGGTTTAGGGTTTAGGGTTTAGGGTTTATGGTTTAGGGTTTTAGGGTTTTGGGTTTTGGGTTTTGGGTTTTAGGGTTTAAGGTTGTAGGTTTAGTATTTAGGGTTTATGGTTTAGGGTAAGTTTTAGGGTTTAGGGTTCAAGGTTAGGGTTTTTATTTTATTTTATTTTATTTATTTAAGGTTTAGGGTTGTAGGTTTTGGGTTTAGGGTTTTGGGTTAGTTTTAGTGTTTAGGGTTTAGGTTTATTTAGTTTATTTTTAATTTATTTTAGTTTATTTTATTTTTTTATTTTATTTAGGTTTATTTTAATTTTATTTAGTTTAGTTTTTTATTTTAGGTTTATTTATTTTTTTATTTAGGTTTTTTTTTTATTTTAGTTTATTTTAGGTTTAGGTTTAGGTTGTTTATTTTTTAGTTTAGTTTTATTTTTTATTTTATTCTTGGTTTAGGTTTTATTTTTTATTTTTAGGTTTAGTTTTAGGTTTTATTTTTTTTTTTTTATTTTTAGGTTTATTTATTTATTTTTAAGTTTAGGTTTATGTTTATTTTTAATTTATTTTATTTTATTTAGTTTAGGTTTAGTTTATTTTAGGTTTAGGTTTATGTTTATTAATTTTAGTTTAGTTTATTTTAGTTTAGGTTTAGGTTTATTTTATTTTATTTATTTTAGGTTTAGTTTTTTTGTTAGTTTATGGTTTAGGTTTTATTTTTTATTTACTTTTAGGTTTAATTTTTAGGTTTATTTTTTAGGTTTAAGTTTTTATTTAGTTTTTATTCTATTTTATTTTAGGTTTATTTTATTTTTATTTTACATTTAGTTTTTATTTTATATAGGTTTCCTATTTTTTGGATTATTTTATTTTTTAGTTTAGTTTAGGTTTTTATTTATTTTAATTTTTTATATTTTTATTTTTTATATATTTTATTTTTAGGTTCTCGTTTAGGTTTAGGTTTTAGTTTAGGATTTATTTTATTTTATTTTATTTTATTTTTTATTTAGGTTTAGGTTTTTTTATTTATTTTATTTTTTGGTTTTATTTAGTTTAGGTTTAGGTTTTTAGGTTTTAGGGTTTAGGGTTTGGGGTTAAGGGTTCAGGGTTGTAGGTTTTAGGGTTTATGATTTAGGGTTTAGGTTTAGGGTTTAAGATTTTAGGGTTTAGGGTTTAGGATTTAGGGTTTAGGGTTTAGGCTTTTAGGGTTTAGGGTTGTAGGTTTAGGATTTAGGGTTGAGGGTTTAGGGTTTATGGTTAGGTTTTTTTAATTTTCTTTATTATATTTTATTTTTTTTAAATTAAGTAAACATGTAGGTTTAGGTTTATTTAGTTTATTTTTATTTATTTTAGTTTATTTTATTTTTTATTTATATTTAGATTTATTTTAATTTTTATTTTTATTTAGGTTTTATTTAGTTTTTATTTTATTTTATTTATTTTAAGTTTATTAATTTTATTTTAGGTTTAGTTTTTATTTTATTTAGGTTTTCTATTTTTTAGTTTAGTTTAGGTTTTTATTTATTTTATTTTAGTTGAGTTTTTATTTTTAATTTTATTTTCTTTTTAGGTTTAGATTTAGGTTTAGGTTTTAGTTTATGTTTTTATTTTCTTTTATTTTTTTATTTTGGTTTAGGTTTTTTATTAACTTTATTTTTAGGTTTTAGCTTTTTAGGATTTAGGGTTTAGGGTTTAGGTTTAGGGTTTATGGTTAGTTTAGGATTTAGGGTTTAGGGTATAGGGTATGGGGTTTAGGGTTTAGGGTTTAGAGTTTAGGGTTTAGGGTTTAGGTTTTAGGGTTTAGGTTTAGGGTTTAGGGTTTAGGGTTATAGGTTTTAGGGTTTAGGGTTTACAATTTATGGTTTAGGGTTTAGTGTTTAGTGTTTAGGGTTTAGGGTTTAAAGTTTAGGATTTTATGGTTTCGGGTCAGGGTTTTTTTTAATATTTTTTATCTTTTTATTTAGGTTTTATTGTTTAGGGTTTTGGGTTTAGGGTTTAGGGTTGTAGGTTTATGGTTAGCTTCACATTTTAGGGTTTACGGTTTATGGTTTAGGAATTAAGGTTTCAGCTTTAGGGATTAAGGTTCTTTTTTAATTAAGAAAACTTGTATGTTTAGGTTTATTAAGTTCATTTAGTTTTTATTTATTTATTTTAGTTTACTGTATTTTTATTTTTATTTAGTTTAGTTTAGTTTATTTATTTCATTTTAGGTTGTTTATTTTAGTTTATTTTTTAGGTACAAGTTTGTTTTTAATTTATTTTTTTTAATTTAGTTTAGGGTTTAGGTTTAGTTTATTTTAGGTTTAAGTTTACTTTTTTATTTATGTTAGTTTACTTTATGTTAGTTTAGGTTTATTTTGTTTTATTTTAGGTTTAATTATTTTTAGTTTATGGTTTTAGTTATTTATTTTATTTATTTTTTAAGATTTAGTTTTATTTTTAGGTTTTAGGTTTATTTTGTGTTTTAGTTTTAATCTTTATTTTATTTTATTTTATTTTACATTTAATTTTATTTTATTTTAGGTTTATTTTATGTTTATTTTATGTTTTAGTTTAGTTTAGGTTTTATGTATTTTAGTTTAGATTTGTTTTTTTTTTGTATTATTTTGATTTTAGGTTTATAGGTTTAGTTTAGGTTTTTAGTTTATGTTTTATTTATTTTATTTTTTTATTACTTAGCTTTAGGTTTTTTTATTTATATTTTTTGTTATTTAGTTTTATGTTTAGTTTATTTAGGTTTTAAGGTTGGGTTTAGGGGTATTTTAGGTTTTGTGGTTTTGGGTTTGGGGTCTGGGTTTGTGGTTTAGGGTTTTAGATTTAGTATTCAGTAGGTTTAGGGTTTATGGTTTAGTGTTTAGGGTTAGTTTTACATTTAAGGTTTATGGTTGGTTTTTTTTATTTTAATTTTTTTAATTTTTTTGGTTTTTTTTTAAAATTTTGTAAACTAGGTTTAGGTTTATTTAGTTTATTTTTTATTTTATATTATTTTATTTTTATTTTATTTATGTTTTATTTTTATTATTTTTACAAGTTTTTATTTTTTATTTTATTTCATTATTTAGGTTTAATTTTATTTTATTTAGGTTTTTTATTTTTTAGTTTAGTTTTAAGTTTTATTTTTATTTTAGTTTAATTTTATTTTATTTTATTCATTTCTTTAGGTCTCAGTTTAGTTTAGGTTTTTACATATGTTTTATTTTATTTTATTTTATTTTGGTTTAAATTTTCATTTATTTATTTTTTGGTCTTTTATTTAGTTTAGTTGTTTATTTTTGGGTTTTAAAAATTTGCCTAGGGTTTAGTTTTTAGTTCAGTTTTTAGGTTATGGTTTGGGGTTGTACAGTTTGGGTTTAGTAGGGGTTTAAGTTTTGGCCTAGGGTTTAAGGTTTAGGCCTTTTTTTTATAGGGTTTGGTTTAGGTTTTTTTTTAAATCTAAACCAAGAGGTTTATTTATTTTATTATTATATATTTTATTTAGGTTTATTTTATTATTTATTTTAGTTTATTTTATTTTTAGTTTATTTTATTTAGTTTATTTTAGTTTTAAGTTTAGTTTATATTTTTAGCTTAGTTTTATTTTAATTTTTTTAGGTTTTTATTTTTTATTTTTAGTTTAGTTTAAGTTTTATTTTATTTTAGGTTTTGGTTTTAAGTTTTATTTTAAGTTTATAATTTTTATTTATTTATTTATTTTAGATTTTATTTTTTATTTAGTAGGTTTAGGTTTTTTAGGTTTAGTATTTATTTTTAGTTTTATTAGGTTTATTTATTTTTATTTTTAGGATTTTTTAGTAGGTTTAGCTTTATTTTATTTTTTTTTTAATTTTTTTATTTATTATTTAGGTTTTATGTTTTATTTATTTTATTATTTTAGGTTTATTTTATTTTTATTTTACATTTAGGTTTTATTATATTTTAGTTTTTATTTCTTTAAGTTTATTTTATTTCTTTATTTTAGTTTGGCTTTGTTTTATTTCATTTTAGTTAAGTTTTATTTTATTTTATTTGGTTTAGGTTTTAGAGGTTGGATTTTATTTTATTTTATTTTTATTTTATCTTATTTAGGTTTAGCTCTTTATTTTATTTTATTCAGGTTTATTTTAGTTTATTTAGGTTTTGGTAGGTAGGGTTTTGGGTTGGGGTTTAGGTTTAGGTTTAGTCAGGGTTTTAGGGTTTAGTGGGTTTAGCTAGTTTTGGTTTAAGGTTTAGGGTTTAGGTTTAGATTTGGAGTTTGTGATTTAGTGGGTTTTAGGGTTTAAAGTTTATGATTTATGGTTTAAGGTTTAGGGTTTAGGGTTTTGACTTAATTTAGGGTTTAGGGTTTAGGGTTTAGTGTTTAGGATTTTATGGTTTAAGGTTTTGAGATTTTAGGTTAGGTTTAGGTTTTGGTTTGATTCTTTGAGGTTTAGGTTTTAGGTTTTAGTTAGGTTTAGGGTTTGATTTTTTTTGAACAAAGAACAAATTTAGTCAACATTTCTTTTCGATTTCATCAACCAAGTAACACAATATTTTCTAAGAGACAAGCTTTACATGATGAAAAAAAGAGCACGATAGAGCAAATTAAAACCAAAGATAACTAGAAACATCTCTACTATAAAACATAATTCCATAAGCGATATTGATCGATCCTTCGCTTAGTTCCCATCACCACCCCGCCTCTCGAGTAGCGGGATCTACCATCATATCCCTGATCTCTCCGTCTGCCACCACCACGGCTATAACCTTCGTTGTTCCTCCCACCACCATAACCACCATTGCTCCGATCACCTCCTCTGTGCCCACCAGCACCTCCAAATCCCCCACCACCACTGCGATAATCACCGCATCCGCCTTCATCTCCATCGCCAGATCTAGACTAAGCTTGGTTGATGGTGATGCCTCAAGGTCACCATTCTGGGGTGGTTTAGGTTTATTAGGTTGTAGGGTTTAGGTTTATTTTTATAATTTATTTAGTTAATTTAGTTTTAGGGTTTGGGGTTTAGAGTTTAGGGTTTAGGGTTTATGGCTAAGGTTTAAGGTTTAGGGTTTAGGGTTTAGGGTTTATTCTTTTAGGGTTTAAAATTTGTGGTTTTTATTTTTTTAGGGTTATTTAGTTTTAGGTTTGTATGTTTTAGGTTTAGAGTTTAGGATTTAGTGTTTATGGGTCTTTTTTTTTTCAATTAACTAATTAAGTTTATTTTATTTTAGTTTTATTTTATTTTATTTAGTTCATTTATTTATTTTAGATTTATTTATTTTAGTTTAGGTTTTATTTTAGAATATTTTATTTATGTTAATTATTTTAGTTATTTTAATTTTATTTTAGGTTTTAGGTTTTTTATTTTTTAGGTTTAGGTTTAGGTTTTATTTTATTTTTTAGTTTTGGTTTATTTAGGTTTATTTTAGGTTTTATTTTTAGTTTAGGTTTTATTATTTTTATTTTATCTTTATTTTATTTTGTAGTTTTGGTTATTTAGTTTAGGTTGGTTGTATTTTATTTGGTTTTTTTATTTTTTAGTTTAGGTTTTTTTTTTAGTTTAGGGTTGTTTATTTTTTTTTATTTTTCAGTTTATTTTAGTTTTATTTTTATTTTAGGTTTTTATTTAGTTTTATTTTATTTTATAGGTTTATTTTAGGTTTATTTTTATTATTTGTTTTTTTTATTTTATTTTAGTTTAGGTTTTTATTTATTATATTTTAGTTTATTTATTTTTCATTATTTATTATTTTAGGTTTAGGTTTAGGTTTAGGTCTTAGTTTTATTTTATTTTATTTTATTTGATTTATTTTATTTTAGTTTAGGTTTTGTTTATTTTATTTTTTTTATGTTTTATTTTATTTAAGTTTTTAGCTTTTTGGTTTTGTGGTTTTAAGGTTTTGTGGGTTTAGGGTTTAGGGTTTGGGGTTTAGGGTTTTAGGATTTAGGTTTAGGTTTTGTGTTTGGGGTTTAGGATTTAGGTTTTAAGGCTTTAGGTTTAGGGTTTATGGTTTAGGATATGGAGTTTATGTTTATTTTAGGTTTAGTTTTAGTGTTTAGGGTTTTGGTTTTTAACAGAGAACAAATTTAGATTCAACATTTCTTATTTTGATTTCATCAACCAAGTAACAAACCAAGTTTTACAAGACATGTTTGACATATATAAAATGAGCACACATTGAAAAATAAAAAACCCTAATAACTAGAATGCCTCTACTATAAAGACACAGCCATAAGTATCTCGTTTTCTTTCTTAGTTCTATCTAACCACCGACCTCTCGAGAAGTGATCCACCATCATATCCTATTCTCCTCGCCCACCACCATGTAACCTCCCTCCTCCCCTTTCAACTAACACCTCACCACCAACTCCATATCCACCAGCACCTCCAAATCCCCCACCACCACAATGATAGCCGCCGCCTCCGCCTTCACCTCCACCGCTAGATCTAAACTGAGCTTGGTTGAAATTGTTGTTCCTACCATCAACGCCCATTCTTAGGTTTTGATTGGTTTAGTTTATTAGGTTTTAGGGTTTAGGTTTATTTTCTAGGTTATTTAGTTTCTTTTGTGTTTAAGCTTAGGGTTTAGGTTGGTTTGTGGTGGTTTAGGTTTACATTTGTGGATTTAGGTTTTGGGTTGTGCTTTTAGGTTCAGTTTGTGGTTATTTTAGTTTAGTTTTAACCTAGGTTTAGGGTTTGTTTATGGATGTTTAGGGCTTCAGGGTTAGGTTTTAGTAGTTTTAGTTTAGGTTTAGTTTAGGGTTAGGTTTTGTGTGGGTTTAGGTTTGTGGTAGTGGCTAAGTTGGGGTGGTTTAAGGTCAGGTTTAGGTTTGGGTTTGGGTTTTAGGGTTTAGTGTAGTTTTTAGTTTGTGGTCAGGTTTAGGGCTCAGTGTAGATTTAGGGTTTAGGATTTATTGGTTTTAGGGTAGGTAGGTTTGTGGTTTTATTTTATATTTTTTATATTATTATTTTATTTTTTAAATTAATTAAATTAGGTCATTTAATTTATTTTAGTTTATTTTATTTATTTATTTATTTATTTTTTTATTAATATTTAGGTTATTTTATTTATAGTTTAGTTTATTCTATGTTTATCTAGTTTATTTTCATTTTAGGTTTAGATTTATATTTTTTTTAGTTTTAGTTTTATTTTTATTTATTTTTTTTGGTTTTATTTTAATTTTTTATTTCTTTAGTTTTTAGATTTTATTTTTTTTTTTTAGTTTTATTTATTTTTAATTTTTATTATTTTTAGTTTAGGTTTATGTTTATTAATTTATTTTTATTTTATTTTAGGTTTAGTTTTTATTTATTTTTTTTTTAGATTTTATTATTTTTAGGTTTAGTTTTATATTTTAGGGTATATTTTTAGGTTTATTTTATTTTATTTTTATTTTAGGTTTATTATTTTTATTTTAGGTTTAGTTTTGATTTTATTTAGGTTTTTATTTTTTTTAGGTTTAGGTTTAACTTTTAGTTTTAATTTAATTAATTTATTTATTTATTTTATTTTTATGTTTTATTTAGTTTAAGTTTATGTTTTCAAGGTTTGGGATTTTTTAGGAAAATTAGGGGAATTTTATTGCCACAAAGAAAAAGTACAAAGTCCTTAGAGGGGGTAAATATCTAAACTAATGCTCAAAGAGCTACAATAAGTCCTAAAGAGATAAACCCCCTAACTATTACAATAATATAAGAAAAAAATAAAAGCAAAAGCAAAACAAATCAACAAATAACAATGATCCACATGTCTGTAATAGCAACATCCACTAGGTCCTTTGATAAGCGCAACATACTTAATGAAAGGATGAGTATAATTAAGCAAGCATAAGAGTATGAGCAAAGAAAAGAGCAAAGTAAAGAAAAGGCTCCGATTACAATCATCTCAAGGAGCAACACTATATGTAAGCATCAAACTTTGAAGGGTTACGATTACATATAGTGCTACCAACCAAAAGAAGATAGAAAGTGAAACATCAAGGCCATTATTGCTAGCATACCTCTTGTAGCCCATCATCCCATGTCCATCATCTTGGAAGGCTACAAACTCTTCAAGCAACATAATAACCACAAAACCACCAAAATAAGCCATAAGCAAAAAAAAAACAACCATCGGGACAACATAGTCTGGTAGGAACACCACCAAAGCCACCACCAAAGAGGAATAACAACATCATGGGAGCAAGCATCATGACCTTAACAATACAAACTAGAAAAAACCAAGACCAAAAGAAAAAACACAGAGCTCATGTCCTCCACAAGCAAAGGAAGAAGCGACAAGGGTCACCAAACCACAAAAGGGAAGCTATAGCAGAGAGGAGAACCATAGTAAAGAATAGTATGTCACCAATAGAGCGAAGAAAGGCCAAAATACCATCCAACCAACCCAGCCATAGCAGCTTACCCAACCACCATGAAAGCAGAAAATCACTTAGTTAAAACCACCCAGTGGAGATATGGAAAGCCCCAATAGAAAATAGCAAGAATAACCACCAAATGAATTAAAAAAATAGATAGCAAATAAACCTCTAGCCAACAAGCAAACCAACCCAAATTTGAAAATATCAAAATAACCAGGAAGAAAAAATAGGAGCCATATAGATAGAAATAGCTCAAAACAAAACCACAGAACAAGTGAAAATAAAATGGCCACAACCCAAAAGATTTAACAAAGGAAACCAAAGCAATGCTCATAAAACCAACAAAAATAAGCAAACAGAAAATTATGTCGAGATAAGCAATCAATATTTATCAATTGACCAAACCAAAAAGTTTAGGCAATTTTGATTGTAAAATAAGTGAAATCGGTTAAGTTGGCACTAAGTAAAGAAATAAGCATTACCTTCATGAAGGATATGGGAAAGTTTATAACAAACTTGAGAAAGAAGATTTTGAATGATTGAAGATATATAAATTAGCATTTCTATTCTATTAGAGTTTAGCATGTCAAAAGAAAGAGCACATCAACTTCAATCAAATGTTGAGAAACTTTTATTCAAACAATTTCAATAGCTTTATTGACCATAAGCTCGGCATAGAACATGCTTTGAGGATAGGCAAAAACACAAATGACATTACCTTTAGAATTCCTAAGAATATCACCACAGCCATATTTATTGGGAACAATAGAACCATCAGTATTCACTTTAATCAAATTTTCTTTTGGGTTTGATCCAATGGATAATCCTAGCTCTTTTATAAGAGTCAACATCAGGCAGAATGATACCCAATTTTTTAGCCTCTAAAATGAATGTTACTAATAAGATTGGCATTAGATAGAGCTTGAATTTTTTCTTTGGTTCTAGCGGATCCTTTTATGGCTTATAGGAATACCATGATATTTAGCATTTTTTTTCCATCAGATGAACGGATAAGGGTAATAGCAACTAGAACTTTTATGACCTTTCATTTTTTTGGAAATAGACTTCAAGAGTTGATATATGGAAAGATTTCCATGAAAGTAGTTGGTATTAAATAAATCATCTTACCATAACCATAATTTAGAAGAAATAGCACCATTAACAAACACATGATTAACATTTTCAATATGAAAGCAAATAAAACCCTTTATTCGAGAGCAAAAAGTCCACAGGGATAAAGTTATTCAAAATCCTCCAAGCTAAAACTGAATGAGAAAGGGGAATGTTATTGTTCCAAAGTTTAATGAAAATATTAGAAGTGTTTTATTTATCTCTAATAAAATTTTGAACCTCTTTAAGAACAAAGTCACCATTGTAAGATAGCTTGAAGAGAATTTGGTCAAGTTTTTTAGAGACATAGGATATTTCTAAATTTATCTAAAAGATAAATATAGATATAATTCTCAAGTTTGTTTTCATTCCAAGTGTTATTATGCTAAAAGAGTTAACTTTGATAGCTGCGGTAGAGTGGGTAGATAAAGAGATTCAATAGAGCCATTTTACAATTGTCTTGCCAAAAAGAAAGAAGAATCAGAATGAATACCCCAAGATATTAAGGGTTCAACAACTCATTTAATGAAGCAAAGCCTTTTCCAAACTAGAGTCACCAAATTTATAAGCATAGATAAGAGGGTGTTTACCTTGGAAATATTTTTCATCATAAAATTAGCCCAAAGGCTATCATTCTTTCTAAAATTCCACGAGCTTATGAGAGAAGCGATAACTTCACGAATCAGTTTACAGACCACCTTCACCCAAGGGACCACAACATTTATGCCAAAGTCCAATGCATTCTTTTAGTAGAATTATTGGATCCCAAAAAAATTATTAAGCGATCAATTCGATAAGAGTAGCATTAGTGGGGATAATAGTTTGAATCAAATAAAGAGGCATTGAATTGAGTGCTTTTAAGAATAGATACGCCACCAAAGGAAAGTAAATGAAATTCTAACATATATTTTATTTAAAATTTTTTGAATTAACACATCAAAAGATGGGATCATTTTGGACATTTAAAAAGAGCACCCAAGTACTTAAGGAAGGTGTTGATGTTTAAAGTTAGTGATATGCAAGATTTGATTAATTTTATTATTGGAGATGCTTGAAGAAGTATTAAAATAGCTTTTGTTATCATTGATAGATAGACCACTTTCTCTACCAAATTTATTTAAAAAAATCTTGAGATTCTTGATATGATGAATAGAAGCATAGCAAAAAAAATAATGAAATCATCTAAAACTTAAATGAGAAGAAGACCACCAAGAGTTCTATAATACATACTAGGATTGTTTAAGAATAGATCATTGATGCTTCTAGATAAGTACTTAGCAATAATAAATGATAGAGGATTCCCTTATCTTAGGCCATGGGAAGAAGGAAAGAAGCTCAAGGCTTCCCATTAAGCAAAATAGAAAACCAAGCATTATTAATACAATTTTAATAAGAAAGATAAATTTATCAGAAAACCCAAATTTAGAATATGGATAAGGAAATCCCAAGAGATATTTTCAAAAGCTTTGGTAATATCTAATTTGAATGAATGTTGCCACCTCTAGTCTTAGCATCTAAATCATGAATTTAATTCTTGCAAGTAGAATATTATCAATAGATCTATCTCAGACAAAACCAGTTTGGTTTAGAGATAATCTATGAAGTAAGAGATTGGTTAGAATTTTGGAAATCACTTATTGAAGAAGGTGCAAAGACTAATAGGTCTAAAATCACTCCAATAGTCGGATTATGTTTCTTAGGTATGAGAGAAATAGAAGTGAAAAATATCTAAGAAAAGGATTACCATTAAAAAAATTTCTTTGAATTAACTAAAGGAGATGACTAAAATTTAGAACCTCTTTACCGTTCTCTTGGTGAGGCAAGGTTCATCTCATACTTAAGAAAATAAACTCTTTGTAAAAATATATACTTTCAAAAAGCACTTCTCAAATTAAAATTCACATGATAAAAGATCTACATTTAAAGATAACCAAACCTCATGAACCAATATCCATGATTGTTGCATGGAGGTTCTTTTCAAAATTTGAAATCAAATAATTTTAAAATCCATTTTCCAAAAGCACATATTTCAAAATAGTAATCTCTATTTAACACCTAAACTTGTTGAATGAAGATTTTCAAACAAGATCATGACATAAAATTGAAATTTCATTTAGCACATCCTACATGTGCTAAGTTGGAATTTCTCTTTTCAAAAAACATCACACACAAATATCCCATCTTTGAAAATCAGAAAAAATATAATTGATTTCCATTTAACATACCTAAATTTGTTAAATGGAGTCCCCTTTTCAAAATCACTAAAATTAAAACATATTTGAATTCCATTTGACATACCCAAATTTGTCAAATGAGAATTCACTTTTTCAAATCAAAAGAAAATTGGATTCTACTTAACATACCCACATTTGCTAAGTAGAGTTTCCTTTTTTAAAATCACAAATAAATCAAACACACTTGAACTCCATTTGACATACCCAAATTTGTCAAATGAGAGTCCTACCTTTTCAAAATTGAAAACAAATTGAACTTTATTTAACATACCACATTTGTTAAATAGAAGTTCTCCTCTTTCAAAAATAAAAAAAAACAAACTCATCAAACACACTTGATCCCTACTTAATATGCCAAATTTGTTAAGGGTCTCATTTTCAAAATCAAATCAAAATACATCGAACACATTGGGCTTCACTTAGCATAACTAAATTTGTTAAGGGTCTAATTTTTTAAAATCAAATCAAAATACATCAAACACATTGGGCTTCACTTAGCCTACCTAATTTTGCTAAGTAAGGATCCCATTTTCAAATCAATTCAACAAATCAAATGCATGACACATCCATAAATAACAAAATGCTTTCAAAATTCTTTTCAAACATGCACTTGAATCTCATTTAGCATACATAAATTTGCTAAGTGAAGATTCCAAAATCAAATCAAAACAAGTTAATTGACCCTCCATTTAAATACCCAAATAAAATCAAATTCAAATATGAGCACATGGAAGCATCAATTAAGTGCCTCTCCAAAACATTTGAACCCCATTCAACATACCCAAATTTGTTGAATGTGGGTACTAAATTTAAATCAAATTCAAAGTCTCTTCTCCAAAAAAAACAAAATTCAAAATCTCTCTAATATTTCAACCCCATTTAGCATACCTAAATTTGTTAAATGAGGGTTCCAATTCAACAATCAAATCAAGCTAACAATTCAAGTCAACAACATTCAAGCGAAGGTCGATATGGTTCTCTTTCCAATTGCAAAGATTGTAGCCCTCATGACCATCAATAGAGGATGTGGCGACAAGAAGCCACATCTTTGGTTTGACCTCTATATGATTACGAGGTTTCCAAGGAGAAAGACCATAAAAGTTCCATCAAGAGCCAAGAATAAGATCAATAAGGATTTTTAGTATGCTTATCCATTCTAGATAAGTATGACTCAAATGATTTGAATCCTAATTCCCAAAGAAGACAACTCTCAAAATGACAATCACAATAATAATAATCCATAAAATAGAACGATGTACTTGATGTCTTTAAGGATTCCAACTTCGGGTAGAGATACCCCCATTCTAAACTTTCATGGTGTCACTATCGATAAAGAGTTTGAATCATCATATCTAATAGAAGAAATTTTGGGCACCATAAAAGAGTAGGTAGACATCAATTCTACCTCTCTTTTAGAAGATATCATAGAAGCCAATTATTGTAGTGGCAGGTTCCTACCACTTTGATCAACACCATAGGAAGAAGCAAACCGTCATTGAAAATAATCAAATTCTATATCATTCTTAAGATACACCTCACAATCAAAATAAGGGCATCAAACTATTCTAAGGTTAATCTTAAGGTCCTAAACTATCTTGGAAGGTTACCCACTAAAAATAAAGAAGATAGAGAAGTTTTTGATTGGAACTTAACATTCTTCCTTAGTTAGTGACAACCTCCTCAAGTCATACTCAATATAGAATATCCTATGGAAAGGAAAGACAAGAAATCCCCTCCAGAGAACACAATATAAACAAAGACTCAAAAAAAGTAGAGAAAGAAAAAAATGAAACAAAAAGAGAAAAGAAAGAAAAGAAAAAATGAAAATGAATGAAAAAAAAAGAAGAAGAGAAAGAAAAGAAGAAAAAAGAGAAAAGTAAAGCACCAATAATACACATTGATTTGGAATCCAAAGGATAAATCATGTGTACGATGTGTAAATTTGAAGAAAAGGAGAGAAATATATATATATATGTATATATGTGAAATAAATTTTGAGTCTAGTTTTGACAAGTCTTTGGAGTAGATAATAGTAAAAAAAAGTTCTAAAGGATAATTCATGAATGATATGACTAGAAAACTTAGTGGGTATGCGAGCACATTGACTCCAATTTTCTATCTCATGATATTATTATAGGATTGGAAGTTAGAGTTGCTCTAATATATATATATATATATATATTATGAAATCAAATTTCCACTTCCTCTTATTCTTC
>JAKCPB010000761.1:0-208723 GCA_021442155.1 Cymbidium sinense | reverse complement strand
TTGTTATATATTCAAAGATCGCTAGAAAAAAATATAGAAATGGAGAATTCACATTATCGGAGTGTATTGGTGTCCAAGAAAGAATAAAAGTAATCACCTCATCTCCGCATCAAGCAATGATAAAGGCAAAGAGAAGTCGGTCGATGATGAAGGATGAGTCAGCCCTCTAAAAGATCAGAAAAAATGGAAGAAGGCGCTGGAAATCACCACTTGAGCTGCTTGAGTTGAGACAAAACCTAAGTTATGGGAAGGCTAGTTCATCTCATGAAAGACCTAGCCAAATACCGCAAGGGAAGCCCGCCAAACAAAAAATTAAATAAAAGAAGAGTAAAAGATAAATGTTACTACTACTATTAATGGTAACAAAGGATCATCAATAATATGGAAGATTAATACAATCAGAAGCGACCTATCACGCTTGCAATTCATTACAAATCTTCGATCAATGAAGAATAGGGAAGAAGTCAAGAACTTCCTACTCTTGCTTGATGATGCATGAAGATAATAACTTAGAAGAACTCGCTTTCTAAATGAAGATGAATCGAGCTCACCATATCAACAAACAACATAAAAAAATATAAAATTGGCGGATTCTCAATCTTCTAGTCTATCATTAGATGTAAGGATGTCTAATGACATCCAAGATTCGATGCAAATGAAGCTCAAGTATTGAGAAGTGGTCGTTACCATCCCAACAAGGAAAGAGCCAATGAATAAGGATAAAGGAAAAGAAATTGAAGTCAATGAAAGAGTTATCCCTAAGGATTCAAATAAGAAGCCTTCATCAAAAGGGATCGACTACAATATTCTATCCCATCTAAGGAAAATTTTGGCAGCAGTTTAGTAAGCACTTCTAATGTCAAGATCTCCGTAATACAATTGAAGCTCTCAAAAAAAAGTTCAAGCATTTTTAACAACCGCAGACCTTGCATGTTCAAGAGCCTCCAACCACATTTTAAGATGATCTAATGCTGACCGAAAGCACTCAGTATGTTACAACAAAAGTGATGAAATTATAATACCTGGATCTTAATTGATCCGGTTCCTCCGTGAATCTTATGAACTTGAGAACTCTTAGATGGCTATCTCTAGATGTACAACATCCGGGACAGATAAAGTCATGGTTCAAGGTTTCAATGAGAAGGGACAAAAACTATCTGTCATCCCTCTTAAATTTGGAGACCTCTACACAGAAGCCAAATTTCATGTGATTGATGCAGATACTTCATTTAGAGCCCTTCCGGGTTGACCATGGCTTCATAAGTATGGCATTGTCCCATCTACATTGCATCAATGAATGAAATATACAAAGGATGGAGAAGAATGTCAAATTGGTGACATGCAACCTTTATGCTGCATGAAATGAAGATTTATCAAGATGCTTATTTTCTTCCAGGAATCAAAGCTAACAAAACAACTAGCAAATCGCATCTACTTCAAAACCCATAAAAGAACAAGTTAAGAAGAAGGGAGAAGATAAAATGAATAAAGGAAAAGAGGTTGTCCAAATATTCTAGGGATATAAAGAACCAAAAATCAATAACACTGCCCTCATCTAGTGGATATCAAGAAGAAGATGAATGTGTTCCTTCTAAATCCAAAGGTCCATGAATCTTCCAAGAAAAATCGATCGAGGAAAATCTTGACTCGATTATGAGTTTGAATATGCTTGAAGGTAAGGTGCAATGCACCTACTTTAAAACAATCATAGATCCATCAGAAGAGACTACACTCAGTAGTCACCATTCCTCCCCAACATTTTAAAGAAATCACCCTCGAAACTCACAAAGTCGAGGAACTTGTGACTATGTACCCTCTCCTGGAAAACACGGGCCAAGAAGCCTGTTTTATAAATCCGAGGGGTGTCAAGAAGAGAATCTTGATTGGGTAATGCAACTATCTGAAGAAGAAGAAGCTATGCCCACAAGGATGCCAAAATATTACCCTCCAAAGATGCAAAACCTAATGCGCAAACATGGGGTCCAGGCTGGAACAAGTAAGCAAAGGACTAAGCTCTTTGAAATGATGTGGTACCCAAAAGGTTCTCAAACCATTGGTAAGAGAAATAAACACACTACCAAAGGCCTTGGTTTTATCCAAGACAACGGTCCACAAGAATATACCTGTTACGCTATAACATGAATAGAAGTAGAGAGTGATGATGAAGATGAGAATGTCATTCTTAATGTTAGTCTCACAAATAATGAAGAAGTAGAAGCCAGACCAACACCTGAAGAGCTTGAAGATGGTGGGGAGGCACTATGGATGAACTTAAAGAAATTAATTTGGGAACCGAGGAGGATCCTCACGCTCATCAAGCCCTACTAAGATAAAGTGAAAGAATTAAAAACTTTGCGTGAAAAGGGATTGCTTTGCCTCGACATATGAAATGCCGTGCTTATCCTTGATATAGCTCACAAATTAGCAATCAAGTATGCAAATCAAGCAAGCCTCTAGAATGAGATTGAGGTTGAAGAATGTAATTTTAGAAACCAAGAAGCTCATTGAAGCTGGTTTTATTCGAGAAGAAAAATACCGGATAGCTAATATTATCCCCGTGAAAAGAAGAATGGTCGATTCAGATGACGACTTTAGGAGGCATGTCCAAAGGATGACTTTCTTCGTATCGAATCAGTGGATAACACTTCAAACCATGACATGCTCTCATTTATGGATGGATCGTACAATCAAGATGGCTCCTGAAGATGAGAAATATACCTCATTCAGGACACCAATTGGCATATATTGCTACACAGTCATGCCCTTCGGCTTGAAGAATGCTGGAGCTACATACCAAAGGGCTATGACATGAATTTTTGATGAGTTGATTCATCAAAAAGTAGAGTGCTATGTTGATGACCTCGTTGTCAAGAGTATAGATCGCAAAGATCATCTCGATGATTTAAGGATCATCTTTGAAAGAATCAGAAAATATGACCTCAAGATGAATCTCTCTGCGCCTTTGAGTCTCTTGGAAAGTTCCTTGGATATGTTGGCCGTGGAGGGATTGAAATCGATCCCAACAAAATCAAAGCGATTGTTGAAATGCCTCCTCCAAGGAGTCTTCATCAACTTCGCCCATGGGACATCTCGCATTTATTAGAAGATTTATATCAAATCTGCATATGTCGACCCTTTGCAAAATTAATGAAGATACTCCTTTCAAGTGGGATGAAGAATGTCAAGAGGCCTTGACAAGATCAAGAAATATCTTGAACCCACCCATTCAGCCCAATCCCGTGAAAGCCTCTCATCTTGTATGAAGACGAGGAATCTCTTGCTGGCATAAAGATAATGAGGAAGGAAAGGAGAATGTATACTATATTAGTCGAAGACTAATAGAGCGGAAGCGTTATTCTCCAATTGAGAAGCATTGTTGAAATTTTGCCACTACGCCATTACATGCTATCTCATAAAATTACCCCTTATCTCAAGGATCGATCCATTGAAGTTCTTGATGACAAGACCAAAGTTGAGTTGCTTAGCATAATATGTCCTTTACTACAATTTGATATTACATATGTTTAAATGAAGGGCAAATTTTGGGATATTTTCTTGCTCATCCCATACCAGACTCATTGCTTAACGATGATCTTCTTGATGAGCAAATCATATATGAAAAAGAAAAAACAAATGTGGGAATTATTTTGATGGAGCTTCCCATTAGATACACTCAACCCTCTCCAAAGGGCGTATCGCCTCATCTTGATCACACGAAGGTTACATGAGACATTCTTATAAATTAACTCAACCCCAACCAACAACTAAGTATGAAGCGTTGGTGGCGTTTAGAGGAAGCCATTTCCATGGGAGTCCTAGAATCGCAAATTTATCAACTCGTCATTAATCAAGTGTTGGGCCTTTACAAAATCAACAAGCAATTGGCCTACTATCACAAACGAAGTTCTCAAGCTTATGAAGCAAATTCAAATGTCATTATGACTGAGTCGAGCTAAGAATAGCAAAGCATTGTAGCTAAATTAGCTAAAGAAATGGCAGTATGGACGATATACATACTAATGTGTTTGCAATGAGTCCTAGAGCCAATAAGTTTAAGATCCCGGAAGGGGTCATCAAATGCAAATAATCAAAAACCATGTTGCTCCTCTCAATTACTTACTTTTCAAAGTCAACAAGACAAGCCTCAGGCCATTCAAGAAGAAAGCCTCCAACCTGCGGAAGCGCCAAAACCGCATGATGAAATTCTTATAGTAGAAGAGAAGGAAGACTGGAGACAGCCCTTCGTCGACTACTTCAAGGAAGGCAAACTGCCAAGTAATAAGTCGATAGCTGCACAACTTGAGAAAAGACTTCGACTATATGCTTATGTTGGCAATACTCATCGTAGATCCTTCGAGATGTGATGCATGTTTGGGAATAGAAGAAGCCAAAGTAATTGTTGAAATTCATCAAGACTTTGTATTACACCAATCGTCCTAAAATGGCTCTCAAAATTAAAAGAATTGGATACTATTGCCTATGGTAAAAGATTGTATCAATCACGAAGAGATGTCATGAATGTCGGTCCACTAACATAATCCAACCTCGCATCCAACAATAACATCTTGGTCGTTTGAGTGCTGGGGGATAGATGTAATTGGACCAATTGATCCACCATCATCAGCTGGTCACTGCTTCATTTTAGCAGCCACCGATTACTTCTCCAAGTGGGCTGAAGCTGCACCATTTAAAGAAGTTATAGCTGAACAAGTGACCAACTTCTTTACCCACAATATTGTCTATATGTACCAATCATTTCATAATGGTTCTTTCAAAAGTACTAAAATTTATAAATTTGTGATCGATAAGATTGATTGATATTTGTCAATTTATAATCCGAGAGCAAATGGCTTGACTGAGGCATTTAATAAAACACTAGTCAAATTGCTTAGAAAAATTCTCACAAGAAATAAAAGGGAGTGACATACCAAACTTGTGGAAGCGCTATGGGCTTACCATACCACTTACAAAACACCTACAAAGTCTACCCCTTATACACTAGTGTTTGGGGCTGAAGCAATTTTTCCACTCAAAGTTGAACTTCCTTCACTCCGAGTAGCCATTCAACAAAATCTTACCCAAGATGAGAATGCTCGTCTACGGATGGAAGAGCTTGATGCTTGAGTGCCCAAGCTCGCAAAATCTAGAAGTCTATCGAGGATGTGCAGCATCATCACAAGACGCCCTCGAAGCTTTTGAAGGAGAGGTCCTGGCTTCAGAAGACCAATCATCCCTCATCACAAAATTTGAGCCTAATTGGGAAGGACCTTTTTATTGAAAAGATATATCATGTTATCATTGACTTCAAAGGTGAAAGACCAATTAATGGTCGGTATTTAAAGAAATATTACACATGAAAGTGTGATTGGACAAATCGCATTTGAAAACCTTTATTGAAACGCTTATGAAAATTTTCATTGGAAATTTTCTTGTAACACATTTCCAAAATAAATAAAAATCCACAGATAGGCATTTTTTTTAAAGTTTTATAATAAAGTATCAGCTTCCTCGGTAAGACATGGGGCCTTTGGGACATCGGGCCGAGTCGATCCCCACATGCATACTCAAAATTATGTATTCAAATTCTCAAATTTAAAAGTCTTATCGACCAAAGAAAAAAATGCAAACTTCAACAAACCAAGTTGGAAGGATATTTTCCATCCCACATCAAATCTAAAGGCTCGAGTTGGTGTATAAGGTCAGACTCAACATGCCTAAATATGGTGAAGGCCATGCACTCAACACGCCACAAAGGCCGTAGTAAGAGATCCCCATCTCGTAGCAGGATAAAATCCTTCATCAATTGCTCAAGTCCACAACTCAAGTAGGTGTGACTCAACACAAAATACGCCGAAATGCCGACAGTGCTTACTCAACAGCCACACAAAATAGTAAGTGATCCTCCTACTTTTCAAAGACAAGAGCATCCAAATCCCCAAATCTCTCCAACTTGGTGAGTTCAAGTGACCCATCGGAAATTATCCCTAGGAAGGGTCATCTTTCAAAATTCTACAACAAACAAAGATATCCTTGAAGGCACTAAGTCGAACAAATCAAATACAAATGTGAAATCTCAACCTTCAAGAAGTCTATCAAAGAAAGCAAAGGACAAGCTATCCCAATCCAGAAGCTAAATCTGAACTAAGGGAGTTTTTCATCAAGATGTCCATTACATGTGCACAGATGATGACTCTTGCCATTGATCCAACACAAGCTCGAGACATCAGATGTATTCTTCCATAAGCAAGTGAAAAGCTAAGTAATTCAGACACCGACAAATCTCCAAGATAATTCAGGACTTTCCTCCATCAAATCCATCAAGGCATAAGGCCAGGATAAAAGGAGGTACAAGATACGAATGTTCGAGATGAAATCTTCAACAAGTTCTTCAAAGCACAAAGCACGTGACCAAAGGCATTTCTATCTCATCAACTCCATCCAGTCCGTCAAGGCACAAAGCCAGGACAGGAGGAAAATACAAGTCCCAAATCCTCGAGATGGAATCTTCAACAAGTCCACAAAGCACGACCAGAAGACATTTTATCTCATCAACTCCATCAAGTCCGCCAAGGCACAAAGCAGAGAGGAAAATGCAAATCCCAAATTTTGAGATGAAATCTTCAATAAGTCCATCAAAGCAAAAGGCACAGGACTGAAGACATTCTCATCTCACCGACTCCATCAAGTCCACCAAGGCACAAAGCTAGGACAGGAGGAAAATATAAATTTTAAAATTTTGAGATGAAATCTTCAACAAGTCCATCAAAGCACAAAGCATATGATCGAAGATGTTCTCATCTCAGCAACAAATCATCAACTCCATCAAATCCGCTAAGGCACAAAGCCAGGACGAGAGAAAAATATAAATTTCAAACTCTCAGGAGTAAGTCTTCAACAAGTCCGCCAAAGCACAAAACATAGGGCTGAAGATGCACTAAATTCTCTTGACAAGTTGATGATGACAAGTCAAATCATCTCCTTCATCTAGTCCATCAAGCACAAAGCATTGGACTAACGACAACAAATACCGGTTCAACGAGTTATTGCAGTCGAACCGATGAAATTCAAATTTCTGCCCAAGTTGAGAGTTATACTCACTTCTATCAAAGGGCAACGATCATGTATTATCAAGAGTTGTAGAAATTACAACTTCAGCATGACATCCAAGCAAATCTCTTGAGATCCAACATTAACAAACACGTCTCCATGCGCACATGTTTGTTGGGGGGCATTTGTTGACCTATAACTATGCGTCATTTAAACTTAAATAAATGACAGAGAGTTTAAAACCCCCCTAATCGCGATCGAGATCGATCTAATTTGCTGCAATTTGAAAATTCAACTCCATAATGCGTCGAAAGCATCAAAATTAATTAAATAGAAAATATCAAATCAATTAATGATCGATCCAAAAATTAAAATTAATTTTTAATGAAATTATGCGCATATCAAAGTCGAGAAGCCTCGATGATGTCTAAACGACCTCTGTTTGTGAAATTGATCGGCCATCGAAATGTCACCTATCAACGATGCCTTCCAAGACCGATTCGCAAAGTGTATGTGGACATCGATCAATTAATGCGACCGTGACAATTTAGACCATTTACTACGACCGCCGTCGATGTTGTACGAACAGCCTCCGATCACAAAATTGATCGCGCCATTACGTTCGACAAATCAAACACCTTGACACCATATTATTTATTATTAGGATGATTCGTCAAAATTTATGTGATTAAGACTAATTACCTTAATTATTAAACTGGTTTGTAATTAGCCTAATCTCTTAACCCCATTATCCCTACCTAAATCCCGTCGCTCACTCGACCAATCAAAATGACCAAAACGGCACCAATCGAAGTTGTTTCTAAAGGCCGAAGGGGATCGTTGACTCTCATTCGACCATTCCTCTCTCTTGAAGCTCAAGATTTTCCTCACATCCTCCTCACGGGTTTCTCAAGCTCTCGACTCTTCTCTTCTTCCTGTTTGTTGGATGACGATCCTCCCTCACGAAGCTCCTTCTTGTTCCTAAAGCTCAAGTCTCCGTTACTTAAACGCTCCTCCCATGCTCTCTCTTCTCCTTCTCTTGTTCCTAAAGCTCGATCAAGACTCGTATGATTTTCCCCTCTGCAACTTCCTCAGCCCTAGAGCCCTGAGTGTGGATCACTGAAATAACCGAACTCTTCCTCTTCCTTTCCTTGCAATCAGTTCGTTGTTTATTCAACCTCTTCCTTTCTTGCTTTATGGGTTATCTAATTTTACCTAAAGGAATGAGTATATAATTCATGTCGATTTGAATTGCTTTTGGATTGTCAAATCTATTGCTTTGGTTCTTATGCTTTGAAGATCTCTTTGTTATCCCAGAAGCTCTTTTGAGAAGGAATGCAACTATACTTAGTTGTATTGCTATAGCTATTTTCTTTCTAACTTTTTGGTTTACGACATTGAGTGGATGAGATGTGAAAATTTCTACTTGTTGATGACATAAACACAAATCCCTTTCTGTTTCCATTTGTATTCTATGAATTTTGCTATTTTCTCCTCCTAAGGTTGAGCCGAGAGCTCATTCTCTCTTGCTTGATTCCTCCTTTCCTCTCAGTCTCCTCTTCCTTGTTAGACTAAGAGGGGATAGAGCTGCATGCTTTTGCTTGCTATCCTTTCTCCTTCATTTTGCCTTTCCTGGAGGAGAGGTTCTATTCAGCTTTCCTAGTAAAGCTAGGAGCTGAAAATCTCAAAGGAGCTATCACACTTACAAATCCCATATTTTGCAAAATCTGAAACTCTTTTTATATGATATCAAAGTTAATATGTTTGCTGTCCATGAGTATTTTGAGGTTGGAATCATGCAAGATACATTGTTCCATGCCTTTTCTCTTCAATTATAAAAGCATGTTGTGATATTGAAATCCTAATCTCATTAGCTTATATGATGACATCTTTGAAAGCTTACTTTGGTCATTGATATGTAATGCTTGTTTCTTTCTCTTGATTTGGGAAGAAGGAAAAGAGAGCAAGGATATTTGTATTACTCATGGTTTAATCCTATGTTGATGTTGGCAAATGATAAAGTGGGGTTGTGATTCCCATGAGATTTTTCTCATTTGTATTTGGCTTTTCTCATCATTTGGCAATGTCTAGGAATGTAGTAGCTAAATCATGTTATCATGCAAGCAAATATTTTTGTTCAGATTTATATGTACTAAATGGAGTTAGTTGTTTCATCCTATGATTTGCAAATCAAATATTACTTTCAAACAACTATCATGAGGCAAAATATGATTTATATTTGTCTCCTTTGGATTGCTAAGCAAAAGAGAATGAAATACCTAAAGATTGTTGCACATTTCTTAGTACTAGTTGCTAATGATATTTCCTCTTTTATATTCAAAATGAGAAGAATGGAAATGTGCTTACATGTGATTAAAAGCTTATGTTACAGCTTACTATTTGAATATTTCAAATGCAAAATTCAGGTGAAATAGTGATGAGAATGATGCTATAGCAGATGCTATGTCTTGTTTAAGTATGTATGCAAATATATACATATGCAAACACAAGTTTCTATATATACTTTTGTGATAAGTAGCTTACATTATTCCAATGTGGGAAAACTTGATAAGTACACTCACGTTCCAACTGGCGGAAATATGCTGTTATAAGTACCCATTCACATTGTTCCAATGCGGGAAACTTGTGATAAGTACCTATTCACATTGTTCCAAGCGGCAAAAAAAAATATATGCTTATATAGCCCGCTTCACATTATTTCAATGCGGCGGGAAAACTTGTGATAAGTTCCTATTCATGTTGTTCCAATGTGGCAAGGAAATATGCTTGCTATAAGTACCCGTTCACATTGTTCCAATACGGCAGGAAAACTTGTGATAAGTACCTGTTCACGTTGTTCCAACGCGTGGAAATATGCTTGTTATAGTTCACATTATTCCAAATGGGGAAACAAGTACTTGTTCACGTTGTTCCAACATGGCGAAAATATGCTTGTTATAAGTGCTCACATTGTTCCAATGCGCGGGAAACTTGTAATAAGTACCTGTTCACGTTATTCCAACGTGGCAGAGAAATATGCTTGCTATAAGTATCCGTTCACATTGTTCCAATGCGGAAACTTGTGATAAGTACTTGTTCACGTTGTTCCAACGTGGCAGGGAAACTGTTATGATAAGTACTTGCTCACGTTGTTCCAACGTGACAAAAATGCAATGTGTTATAACCCATGCGCCTTTTCTTGGCGTGGGCAAATAAATCTTCGCCGAGGTCTCAATGACACCTACCATGAACGCCTCTTTGGTGGGAAGGCTTAGTCTCGGCAGCCCCTATGCGGGGATGACGCTGGGAGGTTGCCAAAATTTTCAATAAAAAAGGAGGTAAAATGTGTCATATATAAATGCTTATACTTTAATTTCATATTCATGTGAATGCAAATTTATTACTCTATGCTATAAGTACCCGGTCACATTGTTCCAATGCGGCAGGGAAACCTGTGATAAGTAGTTGTTCACGTTGTTCCAACGTGGCAGGGAAATCTGTTATAACATTGTTCCAACGTGGCAAGGAAATGCTGTGCTGTGCAACCCATACACGCCTTTCTTGGCGTGGTGGGAAGACCTAGTCCCCCGAAGTAGCCCCCTATGCGGGGATGACGCCGGGAGGCTGCCAAAATTTTTTTTTAAAAAAAGGGAGATAGAAAAGAAATGATGAAATGCTTAAGTTGTTATGTTGGCTTAAAATTTTCTTTATCTCAAATGTGAATGTTTATGTATTGAATTTCTATATCATGCAAGCTATTTTCTTATTTGGCCATTATGACATGTATCTAATGCTCACCTTAGGATTCTATTTTGCTTGACATGTTATGAAATACACATTATGCTCAAACATAAATACCTCCCTACTTTACTTGTCATTCCCACCATGATTTACATACATACATGAGACATAGTGAAGACTTGAAGCAAACACATATGGAATAAATTAAATCTACTATATGACATGACATATATCAAGAAGATATCAAATAAAATGGTTGAGTTAGAAAAGAAACTCACAAGTATATATGACACAACTTAACCCTCTTCTTGTAAGATTGAAAGAACTTAAACTTGTGGTATAGAAAAGGAGAGTATGAAGTGTAGGTATTTTGTGAAAGGAAATCCCTCTTATTTATAGGCCTCCCTAGCCCTCTCCTCTTATCATCTATTCTTATGGCAATACATGTGCCTCATCATAAATTGCATGCAATAAAATCATCTAGTTTAATGTCATTTGTCATGCATGCACATGCATGGACATGTGGCATGCCCTTGTGCATCTTTATCACTTCCTTGAAAGGAAAATAAACTCTTTGACATCTTCTTAATAAATTTAATGAGTATTTGTTCCCCACTTGCTTGAGCTTGTGAAGGATGTGGATTTTAATTAACCCACTTGCCTCTCTTAAATGACACATGATATCTCATATCTTTGTCTTCTCCTTCCCAAAAAAAAAATGGGCTATGGGTGATTGATCATATGGGCCTTCAAAATGATTTATTTTAGCCCCTTTATGTTTGCTGATTTGCCACATAAAGAAAGGGTTTTTAGCCCAAATCAAATTCCTAAATTCATTTTAGGCCCATTACCTTATACTTGATCATATGGGCCTTCAAAATGATTTATTTCAGCCCTTTATCTTGATTTGCCACATAAAGAAAGGATTTTAGCCCAAATCAAATTCCTAAATTCATTTTAGGCCCATTACCTTATATCTTGATCATATGGGCCTTCAAAATGATTTATTTCAGCCTTTATGATTGATTTGCCACATAAAGAAAGGGTTTTAGCCCAAATCAAATTCCTAAATTCATATGCCCATTACCTTATACTTGATCATATGGGCCTTCAAAACAATTAATTTCAGCCCCTCTTCTTTTGCTGCATAAAGAAAGGGTTTTAGCCCAAATCAAATTCTAAATTCATTTTAGGCCCATTACCTTATACTTGATCATATGGGCCTTCAAAACAATTAATTTCTCTTCTTTGATTTGTTACATAAGGAGAGAATTTTTAGCCCAAATCAAGTGCCTAAATTCATTCTAGGCCCATTGCCTTACATTTGATCAAATAGGCTTCCAACATAATTTATTTCAGCTACATATCCCGGTTTGGTCTTCGGACCGGGTCCGGGTTAACAAAACCCAAAAATATCGCATCAAAGATCTAAACTTGCAAATTGAACCAACATTTCAACTAGACATTTAATGTCCGTACAACATTTTAAAAGAATAGATACTCGTATGTATGTTGAAGTGTTCAAACAATAGGGACATGTGCAAGTTAGGTATAAAATATAAAGAACATGTCGCATCTCTGGTCTTGGTCGAAGTTAACAAAACTCAAAAGTCAAAATTTGACATATAAACTCCAACTTAGACATTCTAATGTCCATACAATTCTCAGATATCCATGCATGTTGGAGTAATTACTAAGTCAAAAGAAAGACATTACATATCCATTTGGTCTGACGTCAAGTTAACAAAACCTAAAAATATGATATTATAAGAATTTTAAATTAATAATATCTGAGAAGCTAATTCTATCATATAATACAAAATATGAACCAACTAACATAGCTTCTAAAATTCAAATTCTTAGGAAGAAAATTCCCAAACCCGATCCCCTATGTTCAAACTAGAGTGGACAAGGTTTTGAAGGATTATACTTATTGAGATAATGAATTGATCCTCCAGTAAAATGACAGAGTAGACAAAGACTATCAATTGATATTAGCCTTATAATCGAGAAGGGTAATTATAATTAAAATTTAATGATAAATGATCATATATTCAAATCTAAAATCAATCATAAAGTGATCAAAATTCAAAGAAAATATAAAAAATATATAAATAAAAAAATGAAATGAAATTAATCATTTAACTTAAAACTTAAAAAATCCACCCTCCTCGCTTTGTCTTGGTGACAAATTAAGAAAACTTTTGCTCACAAAGAGCCAATGTCAAGTTAAATAACTAACTTCACACTCAAATATTCCTAAAGCGTAAGGCGTCGTGTCCTCTGTCCTGGTTTTTGCCGTGATATGACACCACATAAATGTGGCACTTGATCGGGTGGTTTGCATGATATGGCACCACTAAATGGCCATGGCCTCCGTATGTTCCCAACGGCTTTTTTGCTTTTTGAGCTGAAATGTAGAATGTATTTGTTGGGCAAAAAGCTCTAGCTAAGGTTGACTTATATTTGTCCCCTTAGACAAACTCCACCCCAGTCTAAGGATACCTTGACGTAAACCCATGTGTTGTTGATAAGGATCCTTCGTTGGGTCGACTACCTCCTCGACTAAGCGGAGTGGACCGACAGATCGGAACCATGGAATCTAGATCGGCCATCATTCCCCACAAAAGTTTTAAATTAAGATAATAAATTTCATAAATTCTAAACTCCACTCACTGCAATTATATACTCATTCTTGATTCATTGACAGCCTTAAAAGTGCTCTCATTGGGAGGGTAACTATAGGCTTTTATAGGAAACTCAACATATAAAGTTCTCACCAAATGAGAATGAAATCTCTGGGTAGTGTCTTATCTACTATTCATCTACCTTCTGAAATTATCACCGACACTCTAAACAACTCTTTTCTTTCCTGAAAGAGGTCGGTGGTGAATTTTCGGATCCCACAGTCACGAGCGTCGCATATGAGTTTCCTTTGCCATGCTAAGAAAAGTGTTAATAATTCTACTCACACCAAATAAATAATCAAGTTTAAAGTTGTGCATTTTATACCTATCACACAGCATATGGCACAAATCTTAAGGAGGAGAAGTGGATGTTGGGAAGTAGGGCTAGAAGTTGAGAGGGGCTTCAAGTGAGTGAGAAGCAGCTCAGGAGAGTGGAGAGGACAAGCAGTATCAAGCAAGTGGGAGTAGAGTCCCAGCAAAGTCCCCAGAGAGTAAGGTAGTGAGAGTAGAGTCCGTGAGTAGAGAGAAGGGTCCATGAAGTTTAGAGTAGGGTGAGAGTTGAGAATACTCTACATTTTGACAAGTGGAGAGAAAAGTCCAGAGAGTAGGATTAGAGGAGAAGTTCAAGGAAGAGAGTAGATCTAAATGAGTGAGTATACTGAGTGGAGAGTAAGGAGCAGAAGAATAAAGTCAGTGAGTAGGAGGAGTGAGTGTTAGTATACTCTAGTGGAGAGAGGTACAGAGAGTTCAAGGTAGAGTTTGGAGTCTAGAAGGGTTCAAGATTTGAAGCCACTATAAATAGATGGGAGATAGAGATGTGAGGAGTGTCATGGTAACCCATTATTATAGACAAGGGCGGCATGGGAGTGGGATAAGTGGCAACCTACCACGCCATGGACTAGGGGCTGATGGGGACAAGTGTTAGTTGACTCATAAATTGCCTCGATTTGTGTGTCATTGCCTCAAATAGGACTTTCAACAAAATTCTTTACATGGCAACTCAAGTCAATATGCATGTATATTCAAAATGATTTCAATTTCTGGACACAATGGCACAGTCTGTTTTGTGATCATATGTCATTTTGATTAATTTTGATGATAATTTGAGTATTTCAACTGTGATTCGCATAGTATCACATTCGTAGTTCATCAATTTTGTTGTGCACATTTCGACTTGTAGAATTGGTAAACAAACATGCAAGTATAAAAATAAGAAATTATCTCATCAAAGTAATATGAATAAAAGTAATAATGAGAAAAACAAACAAGAGGTAAATTTTGATTTAAAATATTTGTTCATCCAACAACATAGAAGTGATAACTTCTCATTAAAAGAAAGTAAATGTCTATCATAATTACTATAACTACACATTTACCTATTCAACTTAAAAGTAGGTTAAACAAAGGATGATAATACTCACTTGCTTGCACTATTTAAGAAATCCAAACATTCATCGACCAATGATTTCGAATGAAAAAACAAAAAATGGAAATAAAAATATGTTTAAAAAGTCATGTAAGATGAAATCACTACAAACCATATTTGTGATCACCTTTAATCCGGTACTTCTTGTTTTGAACTTTTCTTGTGGAGTAGCAAAACTCTCAACCATTGAATTGCATTCAAGCTTTGAACTTAACATTAATCTTGGAGTTTTAGGTTCCACACTATCTATTGTAAATTGCATACTACATGACCCATTTGTCTTTGATCCATACTTGCTTATGGGTTGAGAGCTCAAAATTTTAAATCTATTTGATATCTCTCTAACTAAGGTTGGTGAACGTTGCCACTTTCAAAGCATATGTATGATCATTTTCCATGTGACAACCTAACAAAACAGTAAAAAAAATGCATCATATTAGAATATACCAAAAACCAAATAGTTGGTCACATCTACATCTTATCGAAAAAATAGCATACCGGACCATTAGATAACTTCATGTCAATTGAAAGAGAACTATTGACACTTTGTTGAATATGATCAATCATAGACATCCTTTGACAATAAAGACAAATTTTAATACATGTGCATAAACTTGAATATGAGTTGTTCTCAAGACAATTTCCATATGAACATTTACATTATAGTTCAAAGGATCGATAACTTCAATTCATATATGATTTTGAAATTCAAAATTGCATTATCATTCTTTAACAAACATGAAAGGAACCAACTACCTTTTTGGTCATGGATGAACTGTGATTCTAGCCATTGTTGAGTTTTTCTACATAAAACCAATTGAGCTAAAAAAATATCTTACAATAGAAAGATTTCAAGTTTCAGAAACTTAATTTTTAAGTATAGTAAAATAATACCAATTTCAATGCACTAGAAATTGAAGCAACATTGGAACCATCACCTCATACATTAATTAAGCTCAAGATTAAACCATATAAATCATTTCATTGAGAAAAATAATAATAATCCATGCATATAAAGAATAATATTGCATTATAATTTGAGTTCAAAAAATTGAAAAATAGAACCATCTAAAACAAGAAAAGTTTCTCACATTGCTATGTTGTGTTTATGATAATTTTAAATCATTACATATAAATTTACTTTGCTTTAATTGGAAAAAAAAAAACTATTATACCCAATATGTTTTATGATCAATAATTTCAGACATGATAATATATTCTCAAATTATGCAAGCTATATAAGTAATGAAGCAAAATGAATCAACTTAGACTAATACCTCTTCATTGCATTTTGCTTCGAAGTTTTCATAAGGGGACTAGCTGCATTAATCAACTTTCTGTAAAAACAAAAGAAAATATACAATGATCAAATGTTATTTTTATTTAAAATAAGAATATCGATGTATATCTCATACCTTTCCTTTGAACAACATGGAGATGGAGTGGATTTTTTGACTATACTACCATGACTTTGGAATCTATATAGGGAACAATTTGTTAATTATAACAAATCATGGTTATATTACAGAAACTATTAACATGAAACAGTTGCCCGAGCAAGATCCTAGTGAAATTCAAAGATCATACCTTCCTTTAGTTGGGGATATACTTTCCTTGATCTTCTCGCTTGATCCCAATTGAATAATTCTACTTTATCATTATTTTATCTAATGGATGAATTCCACCAATAAAAGAATTTGATGAAAAATATCTTCTTCTTTTGGTTTGTAAGTCATGCCTTTGTCTATTGACAAATTGGCATGATCCGAAGCTGCTAATCAGAAAGGTTTGAGGGCATAAACGGGACTCTTTAAATGAACATGTGTTAATCAAGAACCATTTGAAGTATTTAGACTTAAACGAGACAAAAGTATGAGCTCACCAAACATGTTATAAAGCATTGTTTGCATAAAAAATCTTGCAACAATCTAGTTAATTTTGTTTCGGTATGGAATGTATGATTTATCACCATTTATTGCACTCACAACACAGTGCAATGCATAAAGTTAATTGTTAATTTTGATGCTGGATTTTCCGCTCTTTTGAACTTTATCTGATTTCAACAAGAAAATATGAGAAAACTTAAGAACAAAACAAGTGGTTGAGGACTAAGTAATCTACATTGCCAACTCATGAAGTTTAGCTTTCCAATGTGAGAAACTTTTAATTCCTTATCAATTGAGGTAACATACATGATCAAGCCTTTATGACTTTTGACTTTGACATCATTTTCAACCTTCTTTGGAAGATTACAGCTTGCTTATGTGAAAATAGTAGTTCAAATCGAGATTTCTGGGATCGAAAAGGAATTTAAACAAAATTAAGCAAAGTACTTGGGTAATAACTTTGATGTTCATACCATGGATAACTATTTTGCTGAAAATTTCGATGTCACCTTAGAAAGCCCCTTTAGTTGAATTGCCTTTTCAGAATCTTCTAAAATCTGACCTCTGCTCTTTTCATCCAAGAGATCATATATGTGATCATTATAAATTTCATAATATGATATAGTCATAGAGCCGCCCACTTCTTCAATAGAAGAGAAGATTTCACAAAATGCCATCATTGCAAGACCTAGAGTCTCCATAGATCCCTACTTATTTAATAAGAAGATAAACCACATGAAATGTAGAAGCATTTATGCAAATTATATAAAACATAGATGATCAAGATAAGTAATATAACAAACCATAATCAATTGGGTTTTTTCCACTTCCTTGAACACCATATGCAATAACAGAATTATCTCCATGAAGAATGCCCTCAAAGAGAGCTTTACCTCATGGGCAAAAGTTTACTCGGTCTCTCATTTTGCTCGAAAGAACCGTAGTACATAAGTATCTTTGAGACTGGTCCATAAATGAAAAAAAAGTTCTATCAATGACATTACAAACCTTTCATAATTTTGATTGTTCTTGTTCAACCATTTTTGTTTCTTGTACTACAAAAATAATAATTTTTCATCTTATGTAGAAAAGCATATTGATGTATCATCTAACAAAATAGATGCTATGACATTTGCCAAGCAAAAGACATCCTATATCATATTTTCAAGCCATTCAAACAAATCAAATTGTAGAAGGTTGCATCAAATTAAACGGGAAAAATAGCAATTTCCACCGTAATTCCATTAGCCTAATCTCTTTTAGTTTGAAGAACTATTCGATTTACACGTATATCGTAAAATCATCGACTAGTCTTTTAGATTTTCTTAAGTCCAAAATTCAGTTATATTTGGCCTAAATATTGGATTTAATCCTTATAGTTTGAAGGTATATGATTTAGTAAATACTCTTGCATCTCATACTAAAGATGTTGACTACCAAACATATATTATTATTCAAATGTAAGATTTATGAAATCCATATTTATAAGATAAACTAAATCTTGCTTTAAATCCTACTTATGCTAGATCAAGAAACCCTATCACAAACCACGACACAAAAGTAAATCAAGATTCACTACTAGAACAAGAAAAGGTGATTTAGCCTTGACATAAACTAACTAAAACTCTTACCTCATTGTCTATTACAAACAAAGATTTAGAGAAGGACATGATACCGCTTGATCATGCAAAATAACCGATCCATGGTTGTCCACTGGAAATAGTAATTTGAGGAGGATTCTCCGGTTTCTCGATTGAGGCTAATTTTGTGACGATTTGAACTCCTTCTTTCTGGACTTAGGCGAAATTTCCGTTGTTATTCAGGTAACAAACGCGTCCATGGCTTGAGGAAGAATCACAAGCACCTGAGGTATTGCAGGGGAGAAAGAAATTCTCGCTAGGTGATTAGGTGTGTGTGTGTGTGTGTGTGTGTGAGAGAGAGAGAGAGAGAGAGAGAGAGAGAGAGAGAGAGAGAAATGTGAAGAAAGTGAGGAGCGTCTGATATCGAATCGAAGAAGCCATTAGGGATTGGGTTATGGCTGCTGGGAATTTGAATCTAAGCACGTCGTGATCGGGACAGGTTATAAAATCGTGTCCTCCACCTCTATTTTCATATATCATATAGCTTCACAAGTATATCAGATCAAAATCTAAATTAAAAATGAAATTGAGTCGATTTCAATTTATCAATTTTTTAATCGATTAATTTAATAATTAATGATATGAAATATATTTAAAATATATTAATTTTAATGATTTATATATAAAAGAACTAACAAAATTTTAAAATTATCTCTCTTAATTTTCTTAATATTTTGTTTTACATTTTAGTGTTATTGATTTTATTATAAAATAAGTTTATTTGAAATCTCATTTTATTCCTTTATAATAAATGAGTAGACTTAAAATTGTAACATTGTGCTCAAATTCATTGAATTAGTTAAGAGAGAGAGAGAGAGAGAGAGAGAGAGAAGAAATGAAGAAAGATGGATAGATATCGAATTGGAAAGAAGCCGTTATGGATTGGGTTATGCTGAATTTGAATCTAAGCATGAATCGGATAGGTTATAAACTGTCCTCCACCTCTATTGTTCATATAACTTCACAAGTATATCAGATCAAAATCTAAATTAAAATGAAATTGAGTGATTTCAATTTGTCAATTTTTTAATCGATTAATTTAATAATTAATGATGTAAAATATATTTAAAAGTATTAATTTTAATGATTTATATATAAATGAACAAACAAAATTTTAAAATTATCTCTCTTTAATTTTCTTAATATTTTGTTTTACATTTTGAGTGTTATTGATTTTATTATAAAAATAAGTTTATTTGAAATCTCATTTTATTCCTTTATAATAAATGAGTAGACTTAAAATTGTAACATTGTGCTCAGAATTAGTTAAGAGAGAGAGAGAGAGAGAGAGAGAATTAGAGGGTTACAATGAAAAAAAACATTCAAATTGATTATTTGAAAATGGATTAAGTCTTTATGGTTCTCTTCTAAACTAATTTTCTTGAATCTTTGAAAAATTAAATTTTTATTAATTTATATCTACATAAACTTTAATAGTTATATAAATAAATAAAATAAAAATAATATTATTTTTGTCAAATAAAAAAAATATATATATATATATATATATATATATATATATATAAAAATATATATATATATATATATATATATATATATATATATATATATATATATATATATATATATATATATATATATATAATGTGCATATGTACTTAAATCTTCTAAATGATAAAGTTACAATAAAATAATTATTGAGGAATACATAAAGAGACCACAACAATCGCTTTTATTTATTTTTTGATATTCACTAGCAAATCAATATTTTTTTTTCACAGCCTTTAGGGATCACTTTTGTTATTTTTCTATATTTTATTTTATATTATTTAAATTTTAATTTAAAATAATATATATTTAATGATAATACTTGTTCTTAAAAGTACTTATAACATTTAAAATTATTTTAAGTATTTTTAAAAATGAAAAATAAAAAACACAAAAATATATTAAACAAATATATTTATAAAAAAAAATAAGTAAAATTGATTAAAAATAATATTATTTATTTTTAAAATAAAAATAAAAATATATAAATATATACATCAAACAAAGATATTTTTTAAAATTATATAATCCCAAACCTAGGCTATTTGAGATCACTTTATTTTATTTATATTTTGTCTCAAATTAAAACATATTTGATGATTATTATTATTTTAAAATAATCAAAATATTTAAAAGGCTATTTTAAGTATTTTTAAAATAATATTATTTTTTTTTAAAAATAGAAAATAAACTTTTATAAAAAAAATATATCAAATAAATATATTTTTAAAAATAATATAAAAATAAAAAAAAAACATATAATAAAATTGATCCCAAATAGCCCATAATAAAATACATAATGGATAGGTGACAAAATAATCCTAAATTAGATATAAATGTTTACAAATATGCTTCTTCAAAAGACCAATTTTATATGCAGAACTATCTAATAATTGTCACCCACAACTTTTACATTTATTTATTTATTCTTAAAACTTAAAATATGAGATGATTTTAGAAGAAATAAAAGGTTTCACTTATCAGTTCATCATTAAATTCTAAGTTGGATCTCTCAAAATCCCAAAATAAGAACTTCACAAAATCTTATCTTTTTGGTAGAAACAATTTTTTTTTTGATAAATTCACTTCGACTTCGCTTTTCTTCAAAAAAACCTCAGCGCTCAAGGAAGGTAAGAGCCCTAGTTGTATTTTCAAATCTAGAATCTATTTTTTTGCTTTATCCAATCACCAAAGAGCATCATTATCTAACTACTACAATAATACTAGTATGATTTAGTGAGTGTATATTCCTACATGTGTAATAAAATAGTCTTTTTCATTAAGGTTTGTTGGAGAGGATTATGTACAAACTATAATTGAGTTATATGTTTTTATGGTTGTTTCTTTCAAAGCTTTTGTTAAAATATCATCTTCAAAACACACTTAAATCCTTGCTTTTTCATCCATCTTTATCTTGTATTATTTATCCATAGATTAGATATATTTATAGCACCTTTGTAAATCCCTAAGTCTTTATAATGAACAATTTTGAAAAATAAAAAATGAAAATGGAAAATGAATGAAAAATGGAAGATGAAGATGAAAATGAAAATGAAAAATGAAAATGAAAAATGAAAAATGGAAATGAAAATGAAAAAATGAAAAAAATGAAAAATTGGAAAATGGAAAATGAAAAAAAGTATCTCCACCATCTCCACCTTGGTTTTCTCTCTCATCCAGCTTGAGCTCTGGTGATTCTTGGTTCCTAAAGGCCCCCGACTATTTTGAGACTTCTTATGTAGATTTTTCTTATTCGAGGGTTTCGCCTTTGACCGCTCACAAATATGCTTCATCTTCTTTATGGTTCGATAAACACTAATCCTTGGGTAAACCTCCAAATTCTATATTCATTTTTGGGGTTTTGGTCATAATAGCTCATCGGCTTCAAAATCCATTAAAGATGTACTGGTAAGGATGTTATTCCGTGAGTCTTTGATATTCTCGACTTTGGAGTGCCATTATGTTGATTTGGAAGTTGAAAAGCTTAAATCTTATGAATTTATGGTTGGGAAGTTTGCTATCTAATCTCGATAACATTCATTCTTTTTTTCACAATCTTAAGCTTTCTCTTGATCGATTTGATTGATACTCCATGTTTTAGTTAACTAATGATTTGGATTATCGTATTCTCTCATTGTTCCTACTTTATTTTTAACCGTCAAAATGCAATTGCCTAAATGGTCACCTCTCTGATATTAAGGAAGGATTTTCGATTGTTCTGCTTTGGATTTCACTTCTAATATGAGGATTCATTTTATAAATCATCATTTTCTTTTTGTGGTTGGTGCTTTGTTGCATATATGCCTCTTTTTTTTTTGGTTGGTTTGACTTTTGTGCTTTTCCTCTCGCCATCTCTAGTGTGTTGTTTTTGGTGATCTTTGGTTGTTGGTTTAGCTTTGGGTTGGGCTTTTTAATCTCGCTTTACTCTGTTGGTGTTCTCTTTTTTGGTCATATTACTTTCCTTTATTTGGTTTTGTCTTTATTTGTGGTCGGCCTTATGTCCCATTGCTTCATTTGGTGGTATCGTCATTTTGATAGTTGTTTCTCTTGGTGGGGTGCTTTTGTGATGACTTTGATGTTTTTAAATGCCGACGATATTAAAGCTTTAGGTCATCTTGTTCCTTGAAGAAACCAAGTAAAACCTCTCAAACAATGGGTTGGAGATCATTTGTTATTAATTTTGCTGATTTAGTTGATAAAATTAATTTTTAATGACTAAAATATACCATTTCAAAGGTTCTTAAATTTATTCATATACCAAAGATTGAGGAAACTTGTGGATAGATGAAGGTTTAGGGTAGTGATAGAATTAAAATTTTCTCAATAAAAAAGATATATGAAATAAGATATATAATAAAGAGGTTGTTTCATTTGGTTGCATTACAAAGAAAAGCATGTTTGTTCAAAAGAGGGAAGTGCTCACAAAATAGATAAAATAAGGCACACCATGTTTATTGATGAATATTAAATACAGGACAAAGTAACTTAATAGAAGGATAATTCCACAATGGTAACAATGTTACATTAATACTATAGTTCAAACCAAAAATTAAAGAAATTAATAACATTTCTCAAAAAATCAAAGTTCAAGAGGACAAAATTAAAAAATCACTTATTAATTCCTTAGTGAAAACTTGGGGACTAACAGAAGAGATGTAGTAATAACATATGCTAGAAGAATGTAAGAAGATCTTCCCCCAAAAAAAATAAGAAAATTTAATAAATTAATAATAATAAATACATCCCAGAGAGGTCGATTGAACATTTCTATATAATGAAAAGGAAAAAGATAAGCGATAAAATTGAAGCTAGATAGTTCTGAAATTATCCTTATAAAGAACTCCTCGTCGCAGTGAGGGGCTCCATTTTCTCTCTCCTCTTGATCATGAATCATTCTTCTATTTTCAATGTCAATAATTAGATCACTATTTTGGATGAGCCCAATTGGTCCTCCTTCATAAGGGAGATAAAAATACTTAAGTTTATGCATGGTGCAATTTAAATATGATAATTTAAGGCCTATTTGGGATCAATTTTGTTTTATATTTTTATATTTTTATTTATGTTATTCTTAAATATTAGAATGTTTATTTAAAATTTTTTAAAATAAATAAATTTCTTATACTTATTTATCAAATCAAACAAAATATTTGAATTTTATTGTATACACTCAACTCACAAAAAATAATCTCTATTTGAGAGGGATGAGGGGCTTTTTCCTAGATCTGAATGAAATTTTATATGAAAAATAAATATTATACTAAATTATCTAAGTCTTCACAAGCAATTTTGGGGAAATCTTCTCACATGTTCATCATCTACATGGTCACATCTACATCTTCTAAAAATATTTAGCATACCTTCTATACCATTAGATAACCTCATGTCAATTGAAAGAGGACTATTACACTTTGTTGAATATGATCAATGGTATAGACATCCTTTGAAAATAAAGACAAATTTTAATACATGTGCATAAACTTGAATAAGAGTTGTTCTCAAGACTTTCATATGAACATTTAAATTATAGTTAAAAGGATCGATAACTTCAATTCATATATGATTTTGAAATTCAAAGTTGCATTATCATTCTTTAACAAACATGAAAGGAACTAACAATATCCTACCTTTTTGGTCATGGATGAGCTAGCCATTGTTGAGTTTTTCTACATAAAACCAATTAAGCTAAAAATATCTTACAATAGAAAGATTTCAAGTTTTAAAACTTAGCTTTAAGTGTAGTAAAATAATACCAATTTCAATGCACAGAAATTAAAGCATTAAACCATCACATACATTAATAAGCTCATTCTAAAATTTTCAAAAAATAATCCATGCATACAAAGAATTATTTAAAATTTTTGAAAAGAACCATTTAAAAGAAACTATGTTGTATTATATTTAAATATTCTTACTTTAACAAAATAAAATCTATTAGTTTTGTTGATAAGATATATAAGACAAATATCCTAAGAGTTTTATTTAAAATTATATATGTAAAATTTTCCTTTGAAATAGCAGTGGATACTAAGACTTTAATTTATATGAATTAAAATACACATACTATAACATGAGTAAAGATTCAGTAAATTCAAAGATCAATACCTTCCTTTAGTGGGATATACTTTTGATCCTCTTTCCTGATCCCAATTGATAAATTAATCATTGGGTAATAACTTTGATGTTCATACTATGGATAACTATTTTGGTGAAAATTTATGTCACCTTAAAGCCCTTTAGTTGAATTGCCTTTTCAGAATCTTCTAAAATCTAGACCTCTTGCTCTTTACGATCCAAGAGATCATATATATGATCATTATAAATTTCATACATGATATAGTCATGGCCACCCACTTCAATAAGAGAAGATTTCACAAAATGCCATCATTGCAAGACCGTGAGTCTCCATAGATCCCTACTTATTTAATAAGAAAATAAAGCACATGAAATATAGTAGCATTTATGCAAATACACAATGTATATAAACATAGATGATCAAGATAAGTAATATAACAAACCGAATCAATTGTTTTCCACCTTGAACACCAAAGAATAACACAAGAATTATCTCCATGAAGAATGCCCTCAAGGAGAGGCTACCTCATGGGTAAAAGAATTTACTGTGTTCTCATTTTTCTCATAGCAACCATCTAGTACATACGTATCTTTGAGATATAGGTCCATAAATGAAAAATGTTCTATCAATGACATTACAAATCTTTCATAATTTTGATTGTTCTTGTTCAACCATTTTTGTTTGTTGTACTACAAAATAATAATTTTTCATCTTATGTAGAAAAGCATATTGATGTATCATCTAACGAATAGATGACATTTTCCAAGCAAAAGACATCCTATATCATATTTTCGCCATTCAAACTAATCAAATTTTGAAGGTTGCACCAAATTAAACGGAAAAAATAAAGCAATTTCCACCGTAATTCCATTAAATTAATGGTCTCTTTAGTTTGTAGAACTAATCCATTTACACTGTATGTAAAATCATCTACTTTTTTAGATTTTTCTTAAGTCAATTCATATTTGGCCTAAATATTGGATTTAATCTGCCATCATATTTGAAGGTATATTTAGTAAATACTTTGCATCTCATACTAAAAGATGTTGACTACCAAATATATTATTATTTAGCAAATGTAAGATTTATGAAATCCATATTTATAAGATAAACTAAATCTTGCTTGAAATCCTACTTAGAAACAAAGATCAAGAAATATCACAAACCACAAGACCAAAAAAACTAAATCAAGATCACTACTATAAACAAGAAAAGGTGATTTTTCCTGACATAAACTAACTAAAACTCTTACCTCATTATCTATTACAAACTTAGATTTAGAGAAGGACAGGATACCCATTCGCTTGATCATGCAAAATAATCGATGCATGGTTGTCCACTCTGGAAATAGTAATTTGAGGAGGATTCGATGCTTCTCTGATTAAGGAAAGGCCTGATTTTTGCACATTCAACTCTCTTCTTGTGGACTTAGGCTTGCAAATTTCCGTTATTCGAGGTAACAAAACGCCCATGGCTTGAGGAAGAATCATGGCCTGAGGTACAGGAGAAAAGAAATTCTTGTGATTGTGTGTGTGTGTGTGTGCATGTGTGCATGCATGAGTGTGTGTAGAGAGAGAGAGAGAGAGAGAGAGAGAGAGAGAGAAATGTCAGAAGAAAATGGACTCTGATATTGGAAAAGATTTAGATTATCCTGAATTTGAATCTAAGCACGTGGATCACGTTATAAAATTGTCCTCCACCTCTATTTTCATATATCATTTATTTTCATAATCTATAGCTCACAAGTATATTTATCAAAATCTAAATTAAAAATGAAATTGAGTTATTTCAATTTATCAATTTTTAATCGATTAATTAATAATTAATGATATGAAATATTTAAAAGTATTAATTTTAATGATTTATATATAAAGAACTAACAAAATTTTAAAATTATCTCTCTTTAATTTCTTTATTTGTTTTTATTTTATTGATTTTATTATAAAATAAGTTTATTTGAAATCTCATTTATTCTTTATAATAAAATGAGTAGATTTAAAATTGTAACATTGTGCTCAAATTCATGAATTAGTTAGAGAGAGAGAGAGAGAGAGAGAGAAATGTAGAAGAAAGTGATGGAGCTCTATGAATTGGAAAGAAGCCGCAATTTGGTCGCTAAATTTGAATGTAAGCACGTCTGGATCATTTATAAAATCGTCCTCCACCTCTATTTTCATATATCATATAACTTCATATGATCAAAATCTAAATTAAAATGAAATTGAGTTTTTCAATTTGTCAACTTTTAATCGATTAATTTAATAATTAATGATGTGAAATATATTTAAAAGTATTAATTTTAATGATTTATATATAAAGAACTAACAAAATTTTAAAATTATCTCTTTAAATTTCTTAATATTTTGTTTTACATTTTAGTGTTATATATTTTATTATAAAAATAAGTTTATTTGAAATCTCATTTTATTCCTTTATAATAAATGAGTAGACTTAAAATTGTATTGTGCTCAAATTCATCAATTAGTTAAGAGAGAGAGAGAGAGAGAGAGAGAGAAAGAGAATTATTAGAATGAAAAAAAACATTCAAATTGAATATTTGACTTAACGCATCAATGGACTAAGTCTTTATGGTTCTTCTAAACTAATTTTCTTGAATCTTGATAAAATTTTTATTAATTTATATATCGATACATCCTCGTAAAATTAATCGATCACAATCTAATCTCAAGGCATTTTCAAATGCTTCGATCTAATCACCGATTTCAAAGAACTTACAATAAACCGACCGCCTCGGCGAGACGAACATAAGCAACATCAGCATAGTCCGATCCGAAGCTCAATCGACTCATCAAGCTATTGGAGCATGAAAATGGATCCTGATCCGCCAAATGGTCACCAAAATTGACATATTGATAATCAAATCGAGCGGCTCATCAAGACAAATCCAACAATCCAAGATCACCCAATTCACATCATTAAGGCATCAAAATACACCGTCGATCGGGGGATCGTGACTCGCCGTCCATGGGAGTGGTTGGAGTTTTCCATGAATTTACAAGGCCTGCCACTCCCAAAAATCTATAAATAGAGCTTCATTCTCACCTTAGAGGGGACCGGAATCTGATTTGAAGACCAGAGAGCTCTGAGAACCACCAGTCGACCTTGACCGACGCATCTATCACCACCGCGCTACCACCAAGAAGTGTCAAGATCGAGTCGCCTAGAGATCGCAGGAGACTAGAAAAGACGCCCTTTCTCCTCAAGATCAAGAGGTTGCCCCGTAAGATCGCCTCGCCGCTTTTGGGAAACTTCTCCCTTGGGTTGGAGTTCGATATTGTATTTTTCTACACTCTAATATTGTTCCCTCAGAACACCTTCTTCTCAACTAACGAGAAGCAAGGACCAGATCTTTGAACACATAGTGAAAGTTCTACGACCGGGCAAGGCCCCGTGGTTTTTCCTTAACGGGTTTTCCACGATAACCCTCGTGTTCATATCCCCGCCATTGTTGATAATTTTGCCACGTAAGATCTGCATCTACCTAATAAAATTCAAAGACGCAATGCTTACCGCTGTGATAAACAATTCCCCATTGCTATATCTCCAATATGGTTGGTAAACGGGTTTGCGCCCAACGCCTCATTCTCGTGATCAAGGATGCCAAGTCTCCAACACTTCTACATAATGCACTGTCTGTGAGGGTCCGCCAGCCCTCTTTGGAAGATCTGCTCAAAGGATGGAGGATTCCTAACAAAATTCTTCGACTCGCGAGAGGACCGCAAAACGTTCCAACACGCCTGAAGATGTTCCGCGACGCCCTCAAAGATAATCAGATTTTCTTCCGAGAATGATTACCCGGAATGCCGGATCAACAAAGAAACCCTTGGCACCACATCCGATGTCTCGATACCGCAAGTTCTACTACCCCACACGAATGGCCACAGACGGTGAAACTCCACGCCACCTTATACGCTGATGAACTACGACGACCGTGTGAAGAGTTCCGAACAATGATCCATTCTCCGCCGCTTCTTCCAAAACTCTCCCCGCCACCGAGATCATCTCGCAATACCCGATTCTCGAGATTCAAGCTTTCCCAAAGATGGACCCTTACGATGGCACAACCGATCCAGACATATATCGATCACTTTCGAACGATCATGCACATTCAAATGACTCGCTCTGGTCGTATTCCTGACTCTCAAAGGACAAAGCTCGCATTGGTTCTATTTGCCGCTAAGGGTCCGTCCATTTGGAGAGCTCGCATTTTTTGTAGATGCTCTCGAACAAGAGAATCATCGTGATTCATCACATCTCTCCTAATCCGCCGTAACGATGGAGAGTCCTCAAAGAATACTTCAGGTTCTCCTCTCAAGCCCATGCATACCGTGAGTAGATCCGAACTTTGAGGCGGCTTTCTGAGGACTCCGCCAGATACTTCTATTCATCATTAATGTGGGAGACACCCATTCCTATGCGACCGTCCACCAATAGAGGCACAAATCTCCACTAGTTATCGCTCATCGGCAACTTTGAACCACCAAGCAAGCGGAAGAAGGTTCCCAAAGGTGATGTTCAAACATCTCTAAAAGAAGAGAGGCAAAGAACCTCCCCCCCAAAACCTCCTCAAATACTCATGATGACTCAATCGAGGAAATAATGCTTCAACATCAGCGCGCAACATCCTACTATTCAGAAGAGGATAGCGCCAAGTGGCCGCCACCTTTAAAGCCCGGAATTGGAAATCAAGAGAAATTTCGCCACTTTCACCGCAATGGTGGCACACCATCAAGAGTGCCACCAATCAAGGAGGAGATTGAAAGACTAATACATCGGGTATCTAGGCCGCTTTTATACAAAACCAACCCGCCGTCAAAGAAATGCAACCAAATGAGGAACCGCCAAGGCCGGAGAGATAGAAACCAGGAGGGCTGTTATCTAGCCAAATATTCATTGCCGCCTTCAAGAGCCGAGTCAAGAAGTCTGGGTTGACCATTCTATCACCTTTGATGATTTAGATCTAGAGGCTTCGATCCCACATCAAGATCCCCTTGTCATCGCAAGTGGGTCTGATCCATGCTTCAATATTAAAAGGATATTGATCGACAATGGGAGTTCGGTTGATGTTCTTTTTACTCCACTTTCCTTAAGCATGGGTATAGAAAGAGAGAAGCTTCAACCCCGCCCCATATGGATTTGATAATCGACCAGATAGTGGAAGGGACAATCGCCTTCCCGTAACTCTTGGAGAATTTCACACGCAACCCACTTGATACAATTTATTAGTCAAGGTCCGTACAATGCAATATTTGGGAGACCTCTCCTATATATTCGCGCACATCCGTTGCCTCACCTCAAGATGAAATTCACACCACCGCATCGGCGCAAGTGGGAATCAGATAAAGACAAGCGTTATATCAAGCTCACCATTTACGCCAAGAACCTCAACATCGAGAACTTCAACCTACGATGAGGATGCCTCAAAGGCTTCTCCAAAGATGTAATTTGTCTTCCTATCTCGTAAGTTGATCCATCGCCAAAGGTGAAGGTGGGATCGTTGTCGCTCACCGATCGTAAATCAATAGATTTTCTCGCATAAAATCAAGATATCTTTGCCCCGAGCGATCTCGATATGGGCATTGACCCTAAGTCATTACGCGACTCCTCAAAGTTGACTCAACCTACAAGCCGGATACGTAAGAAAAGAACCTTCGCTTCAACGACAGTCATAGAACAAGAAATCACCAAACTTCGGAAGTCAAGTTCATTCGAGAAGTCTACTACCCCACCGGTTGGCTAACGTAGTGTTAGTCAAGAAGGCCAACGTTCCTCGGAGAATGTGCATCGACTACACCGACCTTAATCGCATGCCCAAAAGATAGCTTCCCTTCCTCAGATCGAAACTAGTTGATGCGACATCGTGACATCGATGTCGAAGCTTCATGGATGCCTATTCGCTACAATCAAATCGATGAACAAAAGATGAGGAAGCAACATCCTTCCAAACAGATAAGGGACTATACCGCTATCGTCATGCCATTCGACTAAAAAATGCCGAGCAACATATCAACGCTTTATGAATAAGATCTTCAAGGATCTTATAGGCACAATATGGAGGTGTATGTTGATGATATGAAGAGCTTGGAAATATCACAACATATTTCGACCGCAATGCTTTGACATTCTTCGACACTACAAGATGCGCTCAACCCAAGCAAGTGCATTTTGAGTTTCCTCTGAAATTCCTAGGCTTCATGGTCACTCGGATAGAGGCCAACCCCGAGAAGATAAAAGCACTCAAGGACATGTCACCTCCAAGAATCCATCAAGGAAGTCCAACGCTTGACCGAAGGATTGCCTTTTTATTCTTGGCCCGCCAGAGATAAGTATCTACCATTCTTCAAAATCTTGGGTGCACGAGGAAATGGGATTCCGATTGAATGAGATGAATGTCGGCTTTTGAGCAACAGTCTATTTAGCTTCCCCCCTCTATTATCAAAGCTATCAAGGAGAAGGCGTACATCTATCTTCTTGTTTCTTCTCATGCCGTAAGCTCGTCGTCTGTGAGGAGAATTCATTACGACCCATTTACTATGTGAAAATCCTTTCGTCTGAAGGGCGCTATCCACCTAAGATAAGGCGGCGTTGGCTAGTGCATTACGCGAAAATTGCGGCCGTACTTTGGCACACCATCAGCGTCTACACTCATCTTCCATTAAGAACTATTACGCAAAAGCGATGTATGGAAGGTTGATGAAGTGGTCGTCGAGCTTGGAGAGTTTGACATCCATTTTCTTCCACATCGATATAAAGTCACAAGTGCTCGGACTTGTTGTAGAATGTACCATCCCATCACCACGAGCAGATCATTCATCACTCCATGACAAATCAATGGACATTATATGTTGATGGAGCTTGTACCAGGTGCGGGGAGCAAGAATTTTGCTTATCTCCCAGTAAAATAACTTTAGAGTCTGCGACTAAAGTTCCGACCACCAATAATGTCATGCGAGGCCCTCGGACTAAGGCTTCGCCATTATTTGTGAGGTCGAACTTAGCCATCTACCGGACTCACTTGTGGCCTCACGGGTTGAAGGAGACTTGATACACGTCATCGCGACTTGCTGTAGTCTTTTGGCAAAGTCACTTCTTGCGTCGAGACCCATGATAGATAACTCACAGGGAGGCGAACACGCGATGCCCTCTCCAAGTTAGCCACAACCTAGGAGATCTTTTCAAAATCCTTGGTGGACTTCCCACTTTCCCAGTTAACGCATGGGGTAACACTCGACAAACAATCTTCAGATGGGTCAAAATCCTGATTCAATTCAACCCCTTCCACAGTTAATGTGGTAGTAGCGAAACAACACCGGATGGGTCAAAATCACCGGTGATTCAATTCACCTCTTCCATACGAGTTAACGTCATGGGTCACACTCGACAAACAACCGGATAGGTCAAAATCCTGGGATTGATTCAACCTCTTGGAACAAGTTAGCGTCATGCAAAGACTCGACAAACAAGGATGGGTCAAGGTCCGGTGGACTTCCTCGGCCTCTTCCACAGCGTTAATGTCATCGGCAAACTCGACAAACAACCTAGGATGGGTCACAAGGTCGGTGGACTTCCTACCCTTTCGCGGGTTACGTCGGGTAACTTTCGACAAACAACCTCGGATGGGTCAAATCACCAGTTGATTCAGCCTTGGGTTGTCGTGGGTAACACTCGACAAAACAACCTCGGATGGGTCAAAAATCTCGGGATTCAATTCAACCTCTTCCATAGGTTGCGTCATGGGGCACTCGGCAAACAACCTCGGATGGGTCAAAATCCGGCTTATTGACCCCAACACAGGTTGCGTCAGCCGGGTAACACTACAAAACAACCTCGGATGGGTCAAAATCTCGGATTCAATTCAACCTCTCAGTTGCGTCAAGTCACACTTTCGACAAACAACCGGATGGTCAAAATCCTCGGATTGATTGACCTCTTCAGAGCAGTTCGTCGCGAGCAAAGACTTCAACACAGGATGGGTCAAAGGTCCCGGTGGACTTCTCGACCTCTTTCCGCAGGTTGCGTCATGGAGCAAGACTTCGACAAACCTAGGATGGGTCAAAGGTCCTTGGTGGACTTCTTACGACTTTCCACAGTTAACGTCGCCGGGTATGCACGACAAAACCTCGGATGGGTCAAAATCCTCGGCGTTATTCAACTTCTTACAGTTTATGCCGGGTAACACTCGACAAAACAACCTGGATGGGTCAAAATCCTTGAGATTCGTTCTTATCTATTGCGTCATCAAATTCACACTCGGAATAACCGGATGGTCAAAATCCTGATTGATTCAACCTCTTGCAGTTAACTTCATCGAGCAAAGACTCGACACAACCGGATGGGTCAAAAGGTCCTTGTGGACTTCTCGGCCTCTTCCACGAGGTTAGCGTCGCCGGCACTTCGACAACACTGGATGGGTCAAAAGGTCCCAACTTCTCGACCCTTTCTGAGTTAGCGTCATCGTAACGCCGACAACAACCCGGATGGGTCAAAATCTCGGTGATTCAATTACCTCTTCCACAGTTGCGTCGCCGAGTAACACCACGATAAACCTGGATAGGTCAAAAATTCTCAGCATTTAATTACCTCTTCCATAGTTGCGTCATCGGGTAACACTCGACAAACAACCTGGATAGGTCAAAATCCTCAGCAGTTCAATTACCTTTCCATACAGTTGCGTCGCCGGGTAACATCGAACACCTCGAATGGGTCAAAATCCTCTCAGATTGTCTGACCTCTTCCACCGCGGATAACGTCACTCGGAACAACCTCGAGATAGGTCAAAGATCTCTGGCGACTACCCATCGCCGACCACACGTTGGCCAACCGCATGGTCATTCGCCTTACCATCAGCGATTAGTGCCATGTCAATCTCCGTCGGTTCCACCATGCATTCGGTCATCCACCACTGAAGCTGTCGGTTGCCAACCTTCGGTCGCCGATTCTTGACCCGACTACCGTCGGCGACTACCATCGCGGTCCTTCACCATGAAAGAGAATTTCTCAGTCACACCACCAGCGTCGATCATCCCGCCCATCTCCATGTCGCCGTCATCTATCTCCCAATTATCAGACCAATCCCGTTGGTCATGATAGTCACCGATTCAGGCATTCGCGACCATTGTCGTCGCGTCGACCTTATGGCGGAAATTCGCTGGCATCGTGCGACCCATCTCGGTTATGCGTCTCGATCTCCTCAAACCCGGACTCAAGGCGGGTTGGCCTTCTTCGAGGGAAAAGCGCTTTGGGCGTAAACAGTGGGTCTTGATAGCCTCCAGACGGTCCGCCAAAGATTCCTGAGGAAAAGAAGCGGAACAACGGCGTGAAATCAGATTCTTGATATCTCAAACGAAGATCCATGACGGTTCCCTCTCGAGGGAAAGGAAAACGACCTCTGAGGTCTTGATGCCTCAAACAGAACGGTCAGAAGGCGGTTGGGCGCCTCTTCGAGGAGAAACCGATCCGTATGCGGGCGCATGATCAAGCGACCTTCTCGAAAGAGAAGGTGCCTTCTTCTAGCCAGAATGCAAACCTTGACAAAAGGGTAAAAAAGCGTAATCCGCCCAAACTCATCGTAAGTGGTGAAATACCGGCGGAGTTTGGGCTCTATCGGACTTCTTGGGAAGAACCAAATCATTTGGAAAATAATATTTTTTTGGCGCGATCAATGTGTCTCCGTGATTGGCGACTCCCAGAATCTTGATCCTCCCATTTTAGAAGGTTCCTGTCATTTGCCTCAGTTACAAGGGTGGACGTGTCTCTTTCAAAGATTCTCACCCATCACAAACAGGCACTCATCGATTGAGATGAAAATTATTCCAAGGAGAGTGCCCAAACTCCCACCAGGGGGAGGGCTATGCACTCTGGCTTGGTGGAGATGAGGTGAGGTTGATCCAGAAGAGTGCCCACTCCAGGGGGGAGGCATGCACTCAGCTCGGGGGGTGGTGGATCCAAGAGTGAGGATGCACTCTAAGAGGAGAAGGAGATGAGAAAAGTGTGCCTTTCCCTCTTACCTTAGGGGTTTTATAGACCCCCCTTCTGGGGGCAAAAGCGTAAAAACAAGCGCTCAAGCAATCAAAAGCAGCGTTGGCAAGCCAAAGCCCGCCAGCCCAGCGCGCGCGTAGCGCCAGCCCAGCGCTCAAAGCCCATGTAGCGCCCAGCATCATCAGGCAGCCGTCGACTGCGGCTCGACAGTGGCGCATAGCCGGTCCAGGTAGCGCATGCGGCGACCTCGATCCGGGTCGCATGATCCACGGCCAGCCGTCGGTCCGCAGATACCTCGGCAGCGTGGTGAACCGCCGGTCCAGCGTGCCAGCCGGTCGCCGACCAGCGCGACGACCGTTCGCCACCGACCAGCGAAGCCCATCCGCATTCGGACCGCAGCGGCAGCTCCGACATCTGCGACCGCATGACCGTCGGCCCGCTCTGCCATGACCCGCCGTCGGCGGCCCCAGCGATTGCCACCAGCGGCCGGCCGATGCCTTCCATGACCAAGCGACACCAGCCGTAGCGTCAGCGCCGCGAACCCGGCCAGCGCGCCGCGGCGCAGTCGCGTCGCGGCGTGCGCCGAGCCAGGCGCGCTTGCCACGCCAGCGCCATGAACCCCGTTCGCACGGATCGATCCATAACCTCAAAATGTCGCACACATACATGCATTTCACGCGCATCGACTTCCGGTTATATTATCTTTGTTATGAAGATCGTTCTCTCAAAATGCGGTTGATGGACTCTCAAATTTCATTGAAGAATTTTATTTTCAAGTATTTGACATATATTTTTTGGATGGCGAGATAATGTCACCCAAAAATAGAGAACAGCGATACATCCTCGGAAAATTAATCGATCAACGCGAATCTCAAGGCATTTTTTAAATGCTTGATCCCAATCACCGATTTAGCAAACTTACGGTCAAGCGGCCGTCTCGATGAGGCGAACATAGCAACATCAAGCATAGTCGATCCAGAGCTCGAATCGACTCGGATCAACTACATGAAAATGGATCTGATCCAAATGGTCACCAAAGCGACATATTTATAGTCGGTCGGCGGCTCGTCAAAGGCGAATCCAACGAATCCAAGATCACCCAATTAGACATCATTAAGGCACGGATCATCAAAATACACCGTCGATCGGGGATCATGGGGCGTCAGATGGGAGTGGTTGGAGTTTTCCGCAATTTACAAGGCTCCAAAATCTATAAATGAGCTTCATTCTCACCTTAGGGGCGGATCGATTTGAAGACCAGGAGCTCACGAGAACCACCGGTCGACCTTGGCCAGGCGATCCCTATCACCACCATAGGTAGTGCACGAAGATCGAGGAGCTGCCCAGGAGATGCTCAGAGGACTAGAAAGACCGGGTTAGCTCCTTTCTCCACGAAGATCGAGAGGTTGCTCGATCGTTCGCCGCGAAACTTCTCTCGGGTTGGAGTTGACCGATATTGTATTTTTCTACACTCGAATATTGTTTCACCCTCAGACACCTTCTTCTCCGGACTAACGAAGCGACTGATCTTTGAACACATAGTAAAGTTCTAGCGGCAAGCCCATGTTTTTTCCCTTAACGGGTTTTCCACGATAACCCCGCATATCTTGTTGGATAATTTTGACGACGAAGATCTCATCAATAAAATTCTAGCAACAATATCTAATACATAAACTTTAATAGTTATATAAATAACAAATAATTTTTAATATCACATAAAATACCACTATTATAATTTTTCTTAAAGTCAAATATACTTTCTCATGTAAAAAAAATGATATATATATATATATATATATATATATATATATATATATATATATATATATATATATATATATATATATATATATATAATGTGACATGTACTTAAATCTTCTAAATGATAAAGTTACAATAAAATAATTATTGAGGAATACATAAAGAGACCACAATAATCACTTTTATTTATTTTTGATATTCACTAACAAATCAATAAATTTTTTTCACAGCCTTTAGGGATCACTTTTGTTATTTTTCTATATTTTATTTTATATTATTTAAATTTTAATTTAAAATAATATATATTTAATGATAATACTTGTTCTTAAAAGTACTTATAACATTTAAAATTATTTTAAGTATTTTAAAATGAAAATAAAAAACATAAAAAATATATTAAACAAATATATTTATAAAAATAAAATAAAGTAAAATTGATTAAAAATAATATTATTTATTTTTGAAATAAAAATAAAATATAAAAATATACATCAAACAAAGATATTTTTAAAATTAGCATAAATCCCAACAACCCCTGTATTTGAGATCACTTTTATTTTATTTATATTTTGTCTCAAATTAAAACATATTTGATGATTATTATTATTTTTGAAAACACTCAAAATATTTAAAAGGCTATTTTAAGTGTTTTTAAAATAATATTATTTATTTTTAAAAATAGAAAATAAACTTTTATAAAAAATATATCAAATAAATATATTTTTAAAAATAATATAAAAATAAAAATAAAAAATATATAATAAAATTGATCCCAAATAGCCCATAATAAAATACATAATGGATAGGTGACAAAATAAACCTGCTAAATTAGATATAAATGTTTTACAAATATGCTTCTTCAAAAGACCAATTTTATATGCAGAACTATCTAATAATTGTCACCCCACAACTTTTACATTTATTTATTTATTCTTAAAACTTAAAATATGAGATGATTTTTAGAAGAAATTAAAAGGTTTCACTTATCAGTTCATCATTTTAAATTCTAAGTTGGATCTCTCAAAATCCCAAAAATAAGAACTTCACAAAATCTTATCTTTTTGATAGAAACATTTTTTTTTTTTTTTGATAAATTCCCAGTTTCCCTCCGGCCGAAGGTAAGTGCCCTAGTTGTATTTTCAAATCTAGAATCCACTATTTTTTTGCTTCTATTTCTGTCAATCACCAAAGAGCATCATTAATATCTGAACTAGATCAGTCTACAATAACACTAGTATGATTTAGTGAGTGTCTACATGTGTAATAAAATAGTCTTGTTTCTATTAAGGTTTGTTGGAGAGGATTACGGTTATGTACAAGCTATAATTGGAGTCATATGTTTTTAGGTTGTTTCTTTCAAAGCTTTTGTTAAAATATCATCTTCCAAACACACTTAAATCCTTGGGGCTTTTTCATCCATCTTTATCTTGTATTATTTACCCATAGATCAGATATATTTATACGCTCTGCACCTTTGTAAATCCCTAAGTCTCTATTGGGGGCTGGAACACTGCATTTTGAAAAATAAAAAATGAAAAATGGAAAATGAATGAAAAATGGAAGATGGAAGATGAAAAATGAAAAATGAAAAATGAAAAATGAAAAATGAAAAATGGAAATGAAAATGAAAAAAAATGAAAAAAAATGAAAAATTGGAAAATGGAAAATGAAAAAAAAAAGTATCTCCACTGTAGTTTTCTCTCTCGTCCATTTGAGCTGGTGATTCTTGGTTCCCATTTGCTCCTAGGGATTTTGAGACTTCTTGTATAGATTTCTTCTTATTCGAGGGTTCGTTGCCTTTGACCACACAAATATGCTTCATCATCTTTATGGTTACGATAAACACTAATCCTTGGGTAAACCTCCAAATTGATATTCCCATTAGCATCAAGTTTTGGGGATTTTCGGTCATAATAGCTCATCGGCTTCAAAATCCATTAATGATGTGCTGGTAAGGATGTTAGCTGGTGAGTCTTTTGATATTCTTCGACTTTTTTTAAAGGAGTGCCATTGGTTATGTGTTTGATTTGGATGTTGAAAAGCTTGCTAAATCTTATGAATTTATGGTTGTGAAGTTTGCTTTGTGACGGTCTAATCTCGATAAAATTCATTCTTTTTTTTCATAATCTTAAGCTTTCTGGTGCTTTTTTGATCGATTTGATTGATACTCGTCATGTTTTAGTTAACTAATGATTTAGATTATTCTCGTGTATTCTCTCATTGTTCCTACTTTATTTTTAACTGTCAAATGCAATTGCTTACATGGTCACCTCTCTTCGATATGGAAGAATTTTGATTGTTCTGTTGGATTTCACTTCTCAATATGAGGATTCATTTTATAAATCATCATTTTCTTTTTTTGGTGGTGCTTTGTTCAGTTTAGCATATATGCCTTGTATTTTTTTTTTTGGTTGGTTTGACTTTGTATGTTGCTTTTCCTCTCGCCTTGGTCTCTAGGTGTCTGTTTATTTTTTTGGTGATCTTTGGTTGTTGGTTTTTTTGTTGTGCTTTTTTTCTGTTTTACTGTTATGGTGTTGGTGTTCTCTTTTAGTAGTTGGTCATATTACTTTCGCTTGGTAATGGTTTGTCTTTAGTTGGCCTTATGTCGCTATTTGCTTTGGTGGTATCAGTCGTAGTGCTTGATAGTTGTTTCTCTTTGGTGGGGTGCTTTGGTTGTGATGACTTTGATGTTTTTCTTTCCTTCTTGATGAACATTTCTATTATTTTTATTTTGGTGTACATGCAACTGCCCAACTCTCTGCATTTGAATAGAAGTATAAATAAAATAAAATAAAATAAAAATAGAATAATCATATAACTCAGAGCTAGAGCCTTTATGTAGTAAAACAATTCTATTAGTGACTATATGAGTTGTCGTTGCATTTGTTTTAGTTTTTGTGCATTGAATTTTTATAAAAAAATAAAGTGATTAACACATGATATCTAATAGGGTCTATACAACTTCAAAATACTTATTAGCGTCACATGGCACAAATTACATCTCATGAATCAATTTGAGTTATCTACTAATCTTTTGTTTCTCTCCCACATTGTAAAAATGATTTAACTTTTAACATTAACAATATATAATTTGGTATAAGTTTTTAATAACCTTGTACATGTATCAATGAGTTTGTAATGAGGTTATATTTATCTCAGACTATCAAATCTGATTTTCAAGTTGCACAAATAGGCTTGATTTGAGACAAATCTATCATTTTTTGAAAAAATTTAAGCTACAGAAAAGACCTTTTTTTGGTGTTTACAATGAAACATATGCACACCGGATTGTTTTGAATGTAAAATAAACCTTAAACTCGTGATCCTAACTTTCTCTATTTCCGTGGTTTGTTTTAGTGCAGAATGGAGGAAAGAGATGGAAATAATGGCATGAAGAAATGTCTGCTTATGACGTCAAGCTCAAGAAATGCTTAGAGGAAAACAAGGGAGACTATCAAGTGCCGACGATATTGAAGCTTTCAGGTCATCTTGTTCCTTGAAGAAACCTCACCAAGAAAACCTCTCAAACAATGTGTTGGAGATCATTTGTTATTAATTTTTGCTGATTTAGTTGATAAAATTAATTTTTTTAATGATTACTTCAAAGGTTCTTAAATTTATTGCATGATCATATATAGTAGTAATACAGTCAAAGATTGAGGAAACTTGTGAATAGATGAAGGTTTAGGGTAGTAATAGAATTAAAATTTTCTCAGTGTAAAAAAAGATATATGAAATAAGATAAGCTGATTAGTATAAAGAGAGGTTGTTGGTTTCATTTGGTTGCATTACAAAGAAAAGCATGTTTGTTCAAAAGAGGGATGAAGCTACTCACAAAATAGATAAAATAAGGCACACCATGTTTATTGATGAATATTAAATAGGGACAAAGTAACTTAATAGAAGGATAATTCCACAATGGTAACAATGTTACAATACTCCAATTCAAACCAAAAATTAAAGAAATTAATAACATTTCTCTCAAAATCAAAGTTAAGTAGTGGCAAAATTACAAAATCACTTATTAATTCCCTTAGTGAAAACTTGGGGACTAAACAGTTTACGCATAGTAATAACACGACTAGAAGAATGTCCAAGAAGATCCCCCCCAAAACCTAAGAAAATAGCTTAAAATTTAATAAATTAATTGGATGCATAATACCTATTCATCTATCACACATCCTGAGAGGTGATTGAACATTTTAATATACCGCAAAGGAAAAGATAAGCTGTGATAAAATTGAAGCTGATAGTTCAGAAATTATTGTACCTTATAAAGAACTCCTCATGTCGCTTTGTAAGGAGGGGCTCCATTTTCTCTCCTCTCGAGTGCTCATCAGATGAGCTTATTCTTCTATTTTCAATGTCAATTGTAATTAGATCAGCTTTTGGATGAGCCCAATTGGTCCTCCTTCGATAAGGGAGATAAAAAATACTTAAGTTCATGCATGGTGCAATTTAAATATGATAATTTAAGGCCTATTTGGGATAAATTTTGTTTTATATTTTTATATTTTTATTTTTATGTTATTCTTAAATATTAGTATGTTTATTTAAAATTTTTTAAAATAAATAAAGATGTCTATAAATACACTCAAAATAAAATTGATCTCAAACATGACCTTACTTTATGATTAACATTTGTCAAATCAAAGAAAAATATTTGAATTTTTATTGTATACACTCAACTCACAAAAATAATCTCTATTTGCTAGAGGGATGAGGGGGCTCTTTCCTAGATCTGGAATGAAATTTTATATGAAAAATAAATATTATACTAAATTATCTAAGTCTTCACACAGGCAGTGTTTGCTATGGGAAATCTTCTCACATGTTCATCATCTACATGGTCACATCTACATCTTATCTGCAGAAAAATATTTAGCATACCTTCTATACCATTAGATAACTTCATGTCAATTGAAAGAGGACTGTTGACACTTTGTTGAATATGATCAATTGGTATAGAGACATCCTTTGAAAATAAAGACAAATTTTAATACATGTGCATAAACTTGAATAAGAGTTATTCTCAAGACAGTTTTCATATGAACATTTACATTATAAAAAAGGATCGATAACTTCAATTCATATATGATTTTGAAATTCAAAGTTGCATTATCATTCTTTAACAAACATGAAAGGAACTAACAATATCCTATCTTTTGGTCATGGATGAGCCTGTGATTATAGCCATTGTTGAGTTTTTCTACATAAAACCAATTAAGCTAAAAATATCTTACAATAGAAAGATTTCAAGTTTCAAAAAACTTAGTTTTAAGTGTAGTAAAATAATACCAATTTCAATGCACTAGAAATTGAAGCAACATTGGAACCATCACCCTCATACATTAATTAAGCTCAAGATTACACCATAAAAATTATTTCATTGAGAAAAATAATAATAATCCATGCATACAAAGAATAATATTTCATTATAATTTGAGTTCAAAAAATTGAAAAATAGAACCATCTAAAGCGAGAAAGTTTCACACATTGCTATGTTGTGTTTATGATAATTTTAAATCATTACATATAAATTTACTTTGGTTTAATTGGCAAAAATAAAATAAAAACTATTATACCCATCTATTTTTATGATCAATAATTTCAGACATGATAATATATTCTCAAATTATGCAAGCTATATAAGTATTGAAGCAAAATGAATCAGCTTAACTTAGACTTTTACCTCTTCGTTGCATACTTTTTCCAGATTCTGAGTTTTCATAAGGGGACTATTTGCATTAATCAACTTTCTAAAATAAAAAAGAAAATATACAATGATCAAATGTTATTTTTATTTAAAATATTAATATCCATGTATATCTCATACCTTTCCTTTGAACAACATGGAGATGGAGTGGATTTTGACTCTACTACCATGACTTTGGAATCTATATAGGGAACAATTTGTTAATTATGACAAATCATGGTTATATTACGTAAACTATTAACATGAAATTGTCCCAAAAAAGAGCCTAGTGAAATTCAAAGATCATACCTTCCTTTAGTTGGGGATATACTTTCCTTGATCCCAATTGATAAATTATCATTGTTTTATCTAATGGATGAATTCCACCAATAGAAGAATTTGATGGAAAATATCTTCTAGATTCTTTAATGGTACTTATAAGTCTTGCCTTTATCTATTGACAAATTGGCATGATCTGGAAGCTAAGCTAATCACAAGAAAAGTTTGAGGGCATAAATTGAGACTCTGCCTTAAATGAGCATGTGTTAATCAAGAACCATTTGAAGTATTTACTGACATCTGAACCAGAGAAAAAAAAGTATGAGCTCACCAAACATGTTATCAGCACAACATTGTTTGTGCGGCATAAAAAATCTTGCAACAATCTAGTTAATTTTGTTTCGGTATGGAATGTATGATTTATCACCATTTATTGCACTCACAATATTGTGCAATGCATAGATGACTTGTTAATTTTGATGCAATCGATAATGAGCTTTTCCATCGCTTCTCTTTTGAACTTTCTCGTATCCTGATTTCAACAAGAAAAATATGAGAAAAATTTTTACCTGCCAACTCCATGAAGTTTAGCTTTCCAATGTGAGAAACTTTTGATTCCTTATCAATTGAGGTAATATACATGATCAAGCCTTTATGTCTTTTGACTTTGACATCATTTTCAACCTTCTTTGGAAGATTACACTGCTTGCTTATGTGAAAATAGTAGTTCTCAAAATCTGAGAGTGATTTCACAGGGATCTGAAAAGGAATTTAAACAAAATTAAGCAAAGTACTTGGGTAATAACTTTGATGTTCAAACCACAGATAACTATTTTGCTAAAAATTTCGTTGTCACCTTAGAAAGCCCCTTTAGTTGACTTGCCTTTTCAGAATCTTCTAAAATCTGGACCTCTTGCTCTTTACGATCCAAGAGATCATATATATGATCATTATAAATTTCATGACATGATGTAGTCATGGAGCCACCCACTTTTTCAATAGAAAAGAAGATTTCATAAAGTGCCATCATTGCAAGACCAGGAGTCTCCATTGAAGATAAAGCACATGAAATGTAGAAGCATTTATGCAAATACACAAGGCATATAAATATAGATGATAAAGATAAGTAATATAACAAAGAATCAATTGGGTTTTTCCACTTCCTTGAATATGCTATAACACATCAATTATCTCCATGAAGAATGCCCTCAAGGAGAGGCTTTACCTCATGGGCAAAGAGTTTACTCGTACTCTCATTTTGCTCATAGCAACCATCTAGTATATACGTATCTTTGAGACTGTTAGATCCCCAAATGAAAAAAAAGTTCTATCAATGACATTACAAGCCTTTCATAATTTTGATTGGGAAAGTCACCTTAGATGGTTTGGCCACATAAGCTTCCATCGATGACTAGAAGAGTAGATGCATTGATTTGCCTTATGTTAAGAAAGGAAGAGGTAGACCTAAAGACTTAGTTAAGATGTATAAAAATGATCTTAGTATGAATTAAACAGAATTTGACATATAATGGGACACAATGGAGGCGAAGGATTCATTTAGCCACCTAGTGGGATTAAGGCTTGTTGTTGTTGTTGTTCAACCATTTTTGTTTGTTGTACTACAAAAAAATAATAATTTTTCATCTTATGTAGAAAAGCATATTGATGTATCATCTACGAATAGATGCTATGACATTTGCCAAACAAAGACATCCTATATCATATTTTCAAGCCATTCAAACTAATCAAATTGTTGAAGGTTGCAACAAATAAAACGAGAAAACAATTTCCACCGTAATTCCATTAGCCTAACGGTCTCTTTAGTTTGTAGAACTATTCCAATATTTACATTGTATTTCAGGTAAAATAATCTGACTAGTCTTTTTAGATTTTTCTTAAGTCCGAATTGATTATATTTGGCTAAATATTGGATTTAATCTATATCGATTTGAAGGTATATTTAGTAAATACTCTTGCATCTCATGCTAAAGATGTTGACTACCAAACGATATTATTATTCAGTCATTAAGATTTATGAATTCCATATTTATAAGATAAACTAAATCTTGCCTTAAATCACTTGCGCTAAACAAGCTAGATCAAGAAACCCATCATCAAAGCACGACCAGAAACTAAATCATAGAACAAGAAAAGGTGATTTTGCCCCTTGACATAAACTAACTAAAACTCTTACCTCATTATCTATTACAAATGAAGATTTAGAGAAGGACAGATACCCACTTGATCATGCAAAATAACCGATGCATGGTTGTCCACTCTGAAATAGTAATTTGAGGAGGATTCTCATGCTTCTCGATTTTGTGAAAGGCTGATTTTGGATTTGAACTCCCTTCTTGAGGACTTAGGCTTCACAAATTTCCGTTGTTACTCTAGGTAACAAAATGTCCATGGCAGGAAGAATCACAAGTAAGAGGTATTGCAGGGGAGAAAGAAATTCTTGCGTTTAGGTGATTGTGTGTGTGTGTGTGTGTGTGTGTGTGTGTGTGTGTGAGAGAGAAAGTGATGGAGCGTCTCTTATAGTGCTAAATTGATATGTCAATTGGAAAGAAGCCGTTAGGGATTGGGTTTGGCTGCTGGGAATTTGAATCTAAGCATGTTTTAATGTCCGTCAGAACATATTATAAAATCGTGTCGCTCATGATGCACCTTTATTTTCATCTATCATTAGCCTTGTATGAAAATATGATCATATAGCTTATATGTCAGGAATAATCAACTATAAGAACGAAATTGAGTCAATTTCAATTTATCAACTTTTTAATCGATTAATTTAATAATTAATGTTGTGAAATATACTTAAAAGTATTAATTTTAATGACTTCTATATAAAAGAACTAAAAAAAATTTAAAATTATCTCTCTTTAATTTTCTTAATATTTTGTTTTACATTTTTAGTGTTATTAATTTTATTGTAAAAATAAGTTTATTTTTATTCATTTATATGAGAGAGAGAGCATAATTTCATGCATTAATTATTTTGCTCGAAAAGAGATAAATAACGGAGGGTAGAGAGTTAGAATGACAAAACATTCAAATTGATCTTATGCTAAAGAGATTACTTATGTAAAATATGTAAGATATTTGTTGAACAAGTATTATATACTTGTTTTGGGGACATTGAGTGAATTTATTTGTAAACTTTAATCCAAGATATCTTAATTGAAAGCTAGATGTTACACCCTAAAGTTGGGCCAAAAGGTTTGGCAAAATCCCTATGGATGTGACATCACAAATATGGCCAAAAATTCTATCAGAATCATATTAAAGTGGACTCACATGATGTTTAAAGATTCGAATGATTCTACATAAGTCTAGATTTGTCTAGAAGATTCTATAAGCTACTAGAATATTTTAGATGTTTCAAGAATATTTTAGAAGTCTATAATTCTTTAAAACCTTCTAGATATATCAAGAATAATTGATAATATAGAATGTTTAAAATAGTTTAAATATTTGTGAAATGACTGAGTATCTAAAACTCTTTTGATTAGAGTAGATGTATAGGAATTATGTAGAGTATTCTAGAGAACTCTAAACACATGAATGATGTAGTGTATTTTAGAATGTTTTGTATATGGGAGGAGAGCTATAAATAGAACATTCCCTCTCATTTGTAACCAACTTATGGGAGCCCTTAAGAAACTAATGTACCTTAAGCCTTGTGCATCTCTCTTTATATCTTTCTCTTTCCATCTTCTGTATGTAAGTGTTCTAGCTCGGCATTGTGTGTGGGAAAGGTTAACTTAGCATTAAGAGGGTGCTAAAGTTGCACAACTAACTCATGACATTAAGCTCTCAACCACTAGGATAAGATTGGATGTGTATGTGTATTTGAATCATAGTCTAACTTTGATAATAGGCATAAAAGTTCAATTACTTTGTCCATTCCACTTGTGATTGACATAGTTGTTGGTGAACTAGATTGGGCATGGACCATAATATTCATTTGAATCAATCAATTTGGAATGATCAAAAGTTAAATTTGAATAATATAGGCATAAACCCATGAAATTATCACAACACGATTAACTTTATTATATTTTTAGGTTGTAGTTATTCATATATATTTTCCACTTGATTTAATCATATAGGAAACCATCCAAAATTTTTAAGTATATTTCAATTGATTTGAGCCAAGCAAGCTTGACTTAACTCATACAAAGCTTGGGTTCATGCCAAAAGAAATGAGACCAACTATTGGGTTGCGTCGGGTTGAAATTAAGCAATAATTTTATAATATCAACTCAATTTATCTTGTTCAACCCACCCATCTAATGATCGTATTTATGTAAGTTAGCTTTAGCGACGCAACCAATGGGCTAAGTCTTTATGGTTTTCTTCTAAACTAATTTTCTTGAATCTTTGATAAATTAAATTTTTATCAATTTATATATCTAATATATAAAATTTAATAGTTATATAAATAACAAATAATTTTTTAATATCACATAAAAACAGCACTATTATAATTTTTCTTAAAGTCAAATATACTTTCTCATGTATAAAAAAATGATATATATATATATATATATATATATATATATATATATATATATATATATATATATATATATATATATATATATATATATATATATATATATATAATGTGTGATGTACTTAAATCTTCTAAAATAAAGTTACAATAAAATAATTATTGAGGAATACATAAAGAGACCACCACAATCACTTTTATTTATTTATTAATATTCACTAACCAATCAATAAATATTTTCTCAGAGCCTTTAGGGATCACTTTTATTATTTTTCTATATTTTATTTTTTATTATTTAGATTTTAATTTAAAATAATATATATTTAATGATAATACTTGTTCTTAAAATTACTTATAACATCTAAAATTATTTTAAGTATTTTTAAAAATAAAAAATAAAAACATAAAATATATTAAACAAATATATTTATAAAATAAAAAAAGCAAAATTGATCCCAAATAATCCCCTTAATAAAAGGTTTTCAAAGAAAAAAAGGCTATTTGGGATTACTTTTTATTTTTATTTCTTATTTTATAATTTTATTTTTTAAAGTAAAATATATTTGATGGGTATTATTATTTTTAAAATACTCAAAATATCTAAAACTATTTTAAATATATTTTAAAAAAAAATTATTTATTTTGAAATAAAAATAAAAAAAAAAAAATACATCAAACAAAGATATTTTAAAATTAGCATAAATCCCAAACAACCCCTTCTATTTGAGATCACTTTTATTTTATATTTTATTTTATTTTATTTATATTTTATCTCAAATTAAAACATATTTGATGATTATTATTATTTTTGAAAACACTCAAAATATTTAAAACTATTTTAAGTGTTTTAAAATAATATTATTTATTTTAAAATAGAAAATAAACTTTTATAAAAATATATCAAATAAATATATATTTTAAAAATAATACAAAATAAAAATAAAAACATATAATAAAATTGATCCCAAATAGCCCATAATAAAATACATAATGGATAGGTGACAAAATAAACCTGAATTAGATATAAATGTTTTACAAATATGCTTCTTCAAAGACCAATTTTATATGTAGAACTATCTAATAATTGTCATCCCACGACTTTTACATTTATATTTTTTTCTTAAAACTTAAAATATGAGATGATTTTAGAAGAAATTAAAGGTTTCACTTATTAGTTCATCATTTTAAATTCTAAGTTGGATCTCTCAAAATCCCAAAATAAGAACTTCACAAAATCTTATCTTTTGATAGAAACTTTTTTTTTTTTTTTTCATAAAATCCTCCCCTCTTGACTTCCCTTTTCTTGAGAAAAATGGGTGAGTTTCAGTTCCCTCCGGTAAGAGCCTAGTTGTATTTTCAAGTCTTTTCGGATAGATTTAGATCATTATTAGATAAAAATATATCCATAAGTTTCAGAAGATCCAAGCTATGAACTTTAATACTTTGATTTGATGTCATCTTCTCAAATTTCTTCCATGTTATTTTTCACCTCATAAAAAAAAAATTTTTTGCAAATTTCATGTTCCACTCTTCCGTCAGCCTTCAAGTCTTTATTAAAATTTATACGAAGATCATAATCTCTGTATCTTTGAGTTCACGTTTGTCTTTCAGTGGTTAGACACTTTGTATTAGTGGATGTAGAGTCCCACAACTCAAGGATTCACCCAAAGTTTATGTCGTATCTTTAATGGTTGTTTGGTTGTGTTATTGAAATTCAATATTAAATATGATTCATAATTGCATTGATTATCTTGATGATGCAATGAATCAAGTTTTATTTGGTTGTTTAAGTGTTATTTCTATGAAGGTTGTTGTACTACTTTCTATAATAGATTGGGATCCATCTGTTATTTAATATAAAATTGTATAGATTGTTGGAAGACACCTAATTTTTGAAAGTCACATGATGTAAGATAAAGCATACAAGAAAATATTCTTCCATAAAGATAAGTTCACCCAAATTGAGCCCTAAATCTTTCAAAACAAATAAGGAAAAAAAACTAAAAAATAATTCTCAAAAGGCTTCAATAAATACTAGGAATTGTCTGTACCTTCATACATATCTATAGATTAAGCTCAAAATGTTAATTTAATGATAATTTCAGTTCACAAAACTACTATTGCCTAGTCAGGATATAAAAAGTGGAGGGTTGCGATAGGCAGTTGACAGCCAGCGGACAGCCAGCATAAAACTTATCGAAATAATCATGATATGAATCCTTTAAAACATTGTGTTAATGCTAGGGCATCCCTTGAAAGCGAGGCATTGTATGGCCTGAATACAGTGAAAAGTGTGCAAGGGCCGCTGCATCGATGACCGAGTGCGGTGTTAAATAAGCAAGGGTTCCCACATTATGGATGGATGCGGGCAAAGAAGTTAGTCCATGAAACTAGAATTATATTAGAAACTTGGAATATAGATACTCTTACAGGTAAACTAATATAATTAATATATATTATGGTTCATAGGAAGATAAATATTTTATGTGTTCAAGAAACTAAATGGGTTGGGGAAAAAACCAAGGAGATTGTAGTTTAGGTTTTAAACTTTGATATTGGTAGAAGAATTGGAAATGCGTATGTGTGATTATAGATAAAATTTTAAAGGATAATGTTATAAATATTAATAGATGCGGAGATAAATTATATATTTAAAGATTATTGTTGATACTAAGATTATCAATGTTATAAGTGTTTATGCTCCAGTAGGTTTGGATGTAGGCTCAAAAGAAATTTTTTTAGAATGAATTAGAGGATTAATACAAAAGATACCTCTTGAAAAAATTATTTATTGGAGGAGATTTCAATGGACATGTTGGTAGAGTGGTAGAAGATTTTAAAAGTATTCATGGTGATTATGGATTTGGAGTGACTAATGAAGAAGGTAGGACTATATTGGATTTTGTTTTAGCCTATGATTTTGTAGTTGTTAATACTTTATTTAAAAAAGAGATGAGCATATTATTACTTATAAAAATAGATCTAATAAAACAGTTGATTATTTTGATAAGAAAAATAAATCGTTAGATTGTAAATATTGTAAAGGTTATTCTAAGTGAAAGTTTAAATACCCAACATCAATTATTAGTCTTAGATTTTAAGATGAAAGATTGAAAGATGAAAAATAAATTAAATTATTGTCCTTGGATTAGATGGGGACACTTAAATACTAATAAAATATTTTTAAAAGCAACAACACTTAGAATTTGGGATGTTCTTAAGAATCTAATATTATGTGGGAAAAGTAACAAATGAAATTAAGCAAGTTGTTGCTAAAATGTGCTTGGAGAATCAAAAGGAAAAACTTCTTTTAATAAAATAGTTTGTGGTGGAGTCGAATGCAAGAAAAGATAAAAAAATAAGAAGTGTTTTGTTATAAAATTTGGTTTAGATGTAAAACTCAATTGGGAAAAATATAAAGTGGTATGTAGAAATTCTAAGAAAGCAATATATGATGCAAAAATATAGCTTTTAGTGATTTATATAATAGATTAGATACCAAAGAAGATGAAAGATGTATGTATAAATTAGCTAACCAAAGAGATATAAGAAGTAAAGATCTAGCTAAAGTGAGGTGTATTAAGGATGAAAATTATAAAGTACTTTACTTAGAAAAGGATATTAAAATAGGTGGATGAGATATTTTGATACACTTTTCAATAAATGATCTAAAATACTATTGATTTTAGCAACCTTAATACCCTAAACAAAAATAGAGAAATTTATTTTATTTCATTAGTAAATCACGAAGTTAGAGATGCTTTAAAGAAAATGAAATATGAAAAAATAGTAGGACCTGATGATATTCCAATAGAAGTGTGGAAATGTTAGGAGATCAAGAAATTTCTTAGCTTACAAATCTTTTAATGTTATTTTAAAGTCTAAAAGATGTGAGATGAGTGGAGAAAGAATTTGTTGGTTCTATATTTAAGAATAAAGGTGATGCACAATAGTGTGCAAATTATAGAGAATTAAGTTAATGTGTCATACATTAAAATTATGGCGAGTAATTGAGCATAGGCTACGATGTGATACAAAATTTCTCTGTCAGTTTGGTTTCATGCTAGGTAGATCTACAATGAGTGTTATACATTTATTAAGAGGTTTGATGGAGAAGTATAGAGAAAGCAAGGAAGATCTACATATGATATTTAATGATTTAGAGAAAGATTATGATAAAGTTTCAAGAGATATTCTTTGGAAAGTTTTAGAAAAGAAAGGAGTTAATATTTGTTATATTCAAGTCATTAAGGATATGTATACTAGAGTTGTTACTTGTGTCCAAACATAAGGAGGATTGACAAAAAAATTTCCTATTTGTTGGATTACATCAAGGATCGCTTTAAGCCCTTATCTTTTTTGCTTTAGTTATGGATGTTCTTACTAGGCATTTAAAGGAATATGTTCCTTAGTGTATGTTTTTTGCTGATGACATACTTCTTGTTGATAAGTCTAGAGAAAGAATCCAGGAGAAACTTGAATTATGGAGGTCAACCTTAGAGTCTAAAGGTTTTCATTTAAGAGATCTAAAATTGAATATATGGAGTGTAATTTTAGTTGCAGAAGTTATAGTGGTAGTGTTGTGACATTAGGTGAACAAGTCATTAAAAAAAGTGAGCGATTTAGATATTTAGGCTCTATTGTTCAAAATGATGATGAAATATATGGAGATGTTATTAGTAGAATTCAAGTCGGATGGTTGAAGTGGAGGAATACATATGCTGTTGTGTGATAGAAAAGTACCGCTTAAACTTAAGGAAAAATTTTATAAGATGGTGGTAAGACCTGCAATGATGTATGGTGCAGAATGTTGGCAAATAAAAAGAAGCATGAGACTAAGTTAAGTGTTGTAGAGATGAGGATGCTTCGATGGACGAGTGGCTTTACTCTTAGAGATAAAATGCGAAATGAGTATGTTGGGAAAAAAGAGTAGCTCTAGTGGTAAGATTAGAGAGAGTCACCTTAGATGGTTTGGCCACATAAAGCGTCACCGTCCAATGACTTCGGTTAAGAGAGTAGACGCATTAGATTTGCCTTATGTTAAGAAAGGTAGAGGTAGACTTAAAAAGACATGGTTAAGATGTATAAAAATGATCTTAGTATACTTGAATTAAATGAGAATTTGACACATCATAGGACACAATGGAGACGAAGGATTCATGTAGCCGACCCCCCTTAGTAGAATAAAGGCTTATTGTTGTTGTTGTTGTTGTTGTGATAATTTCAATTCACCGAGATGACACTCCAGTCACAAAAGTGATGTTTCTCTGCTTTATTGATTGCTTTGCTTATTATTCTTTTGCTTTCTTAACTCTCCATTCTCTCTAATTATCTCTTATGCCAAAGCCACCATCTACTATTATTTAGCATGCTTCAAAGCACACAAATCAATGCACACGTATCCTCCTATCTATTTAATTATAGAAGTGATCTTAAATCTGAATCTAGTTTAAAAGTTGACTGAAATTATCCAAAATACAAATTATTCTAACAAAATTTTAATAGATCTTTATTCCAAAATTAATGATTTGTTATTTTGCTAACAAACCTTTGATTTAAATTTATGCTTCTCTTGACTAAATTATCGGTAAAATTTTAATAATTACTCAATCATGCAACAAAAAATGGATGACTTAAATGATTCCTCTTGCCAAGCACTCAAAGATCCAAAACTCAAAACGGAGCACCACACAACCTCAAAAGTCCAAGTCACATTTGAACTTGGCATAGATGAGTCGCTAAAACACATTTGCACATTAAAGTGGATCTAAGGACATCAAAATTACATTTGCTACTAAATTTTTATATCCCGATGTGGCCATCCTATTGCTTTGAATGTTAACATGGAGTCAAGTTATATAACTTAATTATCTCTAATAGTATCCCCATTAATATATAGCCGTTGTTCCAAAACCTAGCCCACTATCAAGAAATTAACTTTTTTCCTTTCTAAAATCAAGATGCTTTAACACAAATCATGGAATTAAAGTAGGTCCAGTAAAAAATTGCACTCAACAACATATAAGGTCCATTAACTCTCTTCACCTTACCTTATAAACCTTTAGGACTTACTAAGTTATTTCTAATATAAACATAACTACAAGAACATGACTCAAAAGTGAAAACCAACTCCTTATCAGGGCATGTGATATGAGCTAGCTAAATCTAGAATCCACTATTTTTTTGCATCTATTTCTGTAAATCACGAAAGAGTATCATTAATATCTGAACTAGATCAATCTGCAATAACACTAGTATTTGCAAATTTTTCACTTTATGATTGCCATCACAACTACTACTACTTCAAAGTATGACAATGTCTCTTATGTTCCCCTTCTCAGTAGTGATAAATCACATTCTTGTTTTTGCCAACGTAGCTACTTCTATCGTGGTTATAGGTAGACCTCATCTCAAAAGATGATCTTTTAATGGAAAACTCCTCATCTTGCATTTCATCTAAAATGGTTCGAAGTTTAGCAACAACATTTCTAGAAAGAAGTATATTTTTAATATCATTTAAGTTGATTTTATATCTTCCATATAATATAATGCCATGAAAAACTTTCAATTGGGAGATGAAGAGTATGATAACAACAAATTTTGATTTTTAGGATCAACAATTACATCAATAATCCTCAAATTCAAAAAAGTAAAATCAAACTTATTAAGATATGATTTAGTGAGTGTATATTCCTACATGTGTAATAAAAATAGTCTAATTTCTATTAAGGTTTGTTGAGAGGATTACGGTTATGTACAAACACTATAATTGTCATATGCTTTTTTTATGGCATCTTTCAAAGCTTTGTTATCTCATTTACCACATAATTTGGATATATTTTCATCCATCTTTATCTTGTATTTAGATGATATATTTATAATCTGCACCTTTGTAAATCCTAAGTCTCTATTGGGATGCATTTTGATTCTCGATTGCTAAAAGTTCATCAAGATATTAATCTTATTAATTTCATTCTTTATGTCCAACATATTTCTCATTATGCTTGGATATTAGTTGGTAGGGAAAAGAAAACTTCTATATGAAAGTACAAATCTAGAGCAAATACAATGAACCACAAATTAATAATAAAGAGACCAAATTCCACAAAATATATACCAAATTTATGTAATTTGGCTAACATAAGCCTATGGCGAGCGAGATGAGAGATCCATCCACCATATAGAAGCCATATTAATATAAAAAATATGGAGCACAATTCTAAATGATGTAAGATGCTTTAAAGTCTAAATGTTCTTAAGAAATAAGATTGATGCAATGAATATAGATAATATAAAAAAATAAAGATTCATAAATCAAAGGCTTCTAACCACCGAACAATTCACCTTTTTAAGGTGCAAATTCAAAAGTATATGTGAAAGTCAAAGACAAATGAAAATGTATTAATTGTTTAATCTATAAAAATCAAGAATTAGAAATAAAATCAATGAGCAATTAATTGCTCATTTTAGCTCTTTTTCTCAAGATAGTTATTTAAGTTTTTGTTTATTGTTTCAAAGTTTTATAGGCTTTATCCTTATCATTATGTTCCATATTTTATTGATTTCAAACGTTTGAAGAAATGCATTTTGCACCTTTCAAACTTTATTGAGCTTTATGTGATATATGGTTCTACTAATTTTATTGAGCTTTGTTGAACCAAAAGTTAAAATTCGATTAAACTAAAATCTTGCTAAATCAATCAAATTCTAATATGATCTCATTTGATTGAAATCTAAGTATAGTTGTTGAATAATACATGAACCAAATTGATTGAATGCATACTCTTAAAGGATTGTTCAAAAAATTGTGTGTTGAAGAATAAATTTGATGTTCAATGTCTTTGATTCTAGAACCTTGTAGTACCATCTACAATTTTTACTAATTAAACTAGTTAACATCCAGAGGTACTAATTTATGAAAAAGAAAATGAAAATGAAATGAAAAATGAAAAAAATGAAAATGAAAATGAAAAAAAAATGAAAATGAAAATGAAAATGAAAAAAAAATGAAAATGAAAAATGAAAATGAAAATGAAAATGAAAATGAAAAAAATAAAAAAAAATGAAAATGAAAATGAAAAAATGAAAATAAATGAAAAATAAAAAAAAAAATCTAAAAAAAATTAACATAAAAATGAAAAATAAAATGAAAATGAAATGAAAAATGAAAATGAAAAATGAAAAATGAAAATGAAAAAATGAAAATAAAAATGAAAATGAAAATGAAAAATGAAAATGAAAATGAAAAAATGAAAATGAAAAAAAGAGAATGAAAAATGAAAAAAATGAAAAATGAAAAAAATGAAATGAAAAAAATAAAATAAAAAAAAAAAATGAAAAAATAAAATGAATGAAATGAAAATGAAAAAATGAAAATAAAATGAAAAAAATGAAAAAAAATGAAAAAATGAAAAAATGAAAAAAAATGAAAATGAAAAAAAAAAAAGAAAATGAAAAAAAAAAATGAAAATGAAAAAAATAAAATAAAATAAAATAAATAAAATGAAATGAAAATGAAAAATGAAAAAATCATAATGAAAAATGAAATGAAAAATGAAAAATGAAAATGAAAAAGAAAATGAAAATGAAATGAAAAAAAATGAAAATGAAAATGAAAAAAAAATAAAATGAAAAAAAAAATGAAAATGAAAAGAAAAAAATAAAAAAGAAATAAAATGAAAAAGAAAAAATGAAAAATGAAAAATGAAAATGAAAAATAAAATAAAAATAAAATGAAAATGAATAAAAATGGAAGATGGAAGATGGAAATGGAAGATTAAAGATGAAAGATGAAAAAATGAAAATGTAAAATGAAATGAAAATGAAAATGAAAAAAATGAAAAATAAAAAAAAATTGGAAAATGAAAAAAAAAATCATCTCCACTATCTCCATGCACTCTTTTCTCCATTTTTTTGAACTCGGTGATTATTGGTTCCCATTATGGATTTTGAGACTTCTTGATTTCTTCTTCGAGGTTCGTTGGCTCTTCATCTTTTTTATGGTTAAAATAAACACTAATCCTTGGGGTAAACCTCCAAATTTTGATATTCCCATTAGGGCATCAAGATTTTTGGGGGTTTCTGGTCATAATAGCTCATCGGCTTTGAAATCCTTTAAAGATGTGCTTACTGGTAAGGATGTTAGCTCTTTTGATATTCTTTTGACTTTTTTTAGAGGAGTGCCATCGGTTATGTGTTCAGATTTGGATCTTGAAAAGCTTGCTAAATCTTATGAATTTACTTTGGTTGGGAAGTTTGCTTTGCAATGACCTAATCTCGATAAGATTCATTCTTTTTTTATATAATCTTAAGCTTTTTGGTGCTTTCTTGATCGGTTTGATTGATACTCATCATGTTTTAGTTAACTAATGATTTGGATTATTCTCGTGTATTCTCTCGTTGTTCCTACTTTATTTTAACTCAAATCGGTTGCTTAAATGGTCACCTCTCTTCAATATTAAGGAAGAATTTTTGTTCTGTTTAGATTTCACTTCCCAATATGAGGATTCATTTTATAAATCATCATTTTCTTTTGCGGTTGGTGCTTTGTTCAGTTTAGCATATATGCCTTGGCTATTTTTTTACTGGTTGGTTTGACTTGGTGGCTGTTGCTTTTCCTCTCTATCTTGGTGGCTGTTGCTTTTCCTCTATGTCTTGGTCTCTAGGTGCTGGTGTTGTTTTTTTGGTGATCATTTGTTGTTGGTTTAGCTTTGGGTTGTGCTTTTTTACTGGTTGTTTTACTCTGTTATGGTGTTGGTGTTCTCTTTTTAGTAGTTGGTCATATTACTTTTCTGCTTACTGGTAGTGGTTTATCTTTGGTTGGCTGTATTGGCCTTGTGTCCTACTGTTTCTGTTTTGGTCTTATCAGGTCGTAGTGCTTGGTAGTTATTTTTCTTTGGCGGTGGTGCTTTGGCTGTGATGACTTTGATGCTTTTTCTTTCCTTCTTTTGGCTGGTACCATTATATGTGATTGTAACCTTATTATGGAAGTTGGATGCTCACATTTGTTATTGCTCTTTGAGATGATCTTAACTGAGCTTGAGCCTTTTACTTTTCTCTTTTAATGTTATTCTCTTTTATCTCCTATTTAGTATCTTGAAGGTTTCTTTTTTAGGTTTGGAGCCTTGCAGTTGGTTTGATCTTTTCTCTTATGGGTCAAATGTTATTGTTGTCTTGAGCTTTTACTTTCTTCTTTTATTTTATTTTTGTATTAGTTTGGGAATTTATGTCTTTAGATTTATTGTAGCTCTTTTGAGCATTAGTTTAGATATCTATCCCATTTAAGGACTTTGTATCTTCTTTCTTTGGTAATAATATTCCTATCTCTTTGTTTAAAAAAAAGTTGAAAAAATGTGTATATATTTCTCCAATTTCTCCAAAAAAATAGTGGTTTGCAATGGGAGCATTTCTATTTTTTTTTAAGTGTACATGCAACCTGCTCAACTCTCTGCATCTGAATAGAAGTATAAAAAAATAAAATAAAATAAAAATAGAATTATCATATAACTTGTTGCATTTGTATATGAATTATTTTGTTGCATTTGTTTTAGTTTTTGTGCATTAAATTTTTTATAAAAAAATAAAGTGATTAACACATGATATCTAATAGAGGGTCTATACAACTTCAAAATACTTATTAGCTATCCCATGGCACAAATTACATCTCATGAATCAATTTGAGTTATCTACTAATCTTCTTTGTTTCTTCTCTCCCACATTGTGTAACGGTTTAATTTTTAACATTAATATATAATAATTGGTATAAGTTTTTAATAACCTTGTACATGTATCAATGAGTTTGTAATGAGGTTATATTTATCCCATTGTCAAATCTGATTTTCAAGTTGCACAAATCAAATTCAAAAGGCATTAATGTAGCTTGATTTGAGGCAAATCTATCATTTTTGAAAAAATTTAAGGCGCAAAAGATTTTTTTTTTGTTTACAATGAAACATATGCACACCAATGATTTTTGAAATGAAAAATAAACCATTAAGTCTGCAACCTAATTTTCTCCCTATTTCCTGTGGCTTGTTTTTGGTCTGCAGAATGGAGGAAAGAGATGGAAATAATGGCGGCCTGTGATGTCGAAGCTCTGAAGAAATGCTTAGAGGAAAACAAGGGAGACTATCTGAAGTGCCAGATGCATATTGAAGCTTTCAGGTCATCTTGTTCATTGAAGAAACCTCAGTCCAGTAAAAACTCCTCAAACATAAATTCTTAATTTTTTTTTGGTGTGATTTTCTCAATGGGTTGGAGATCATTTGTTATTAATCATTGCTGATTTAGTTGATGAAATGAAACTATAATTATAAGGAACCAGAAGAAGAAGAAGAAGAAGAAGAAGAAGAAGAAGAAGAAGAAGAAGAAGAAGAATTTTGATTGCTTCAGCTTTTGAGAAGAAGAAGAAGAAGAAGATATCAATCATATTGTTTAACTTGAACTTGGGTTAAAATCACTCAGTGAAGTCATGCATATAGCCACAATTACATAAAACATATTTCTAAAGAGCAATGAAAAAAAAAACTCTTAGAACATCCATTGCACCAATTCATTGGCAAACAAAAACTCTATATTTTAATCAATTAATGAGATCCTCATTGAAAAAATAAATTTAATATCCATACAAGTTCATAGTACATTAACATAACTAAGAAAATCAAGTAGAAATGTGCCAATACAAAAGAAACCATTAGACCATTATCATCAATCCACAAACCTTGCAACTCTATTTCACTAAACAATACACCCAGTAGATGTATATGTAAAAAACTGTATCAGTTTAGTAGATGATAATGATGTATACGACAAAGTTCCACTAGATATCGGCAAGTATTTTTGACATCATTCCTCTAATCTGCAGCGAAAGAAAAATAAAATAAACTAAATAAGAAAACTTCCTATATTTTGAATTAGGCAGCCAATAAAATGAAAATGTTACCTGCTTAGAAGAAAGACCCAATTCTTTAAGATCATCAATCTGATTAATAAGAGATACAAACATAGTTTAGATTCTGATTAAAGAAGCTTTTATGTTAAGGTAAAGATTTTTTTTTATTATTATAACTAACTTCCTTAAAAGGTTTTGGAGTCTCTTCACGAAGTTCAATTATGTAGGTTGCTCTCTTCTCACCAATTCCCTACAAGAAAAAATCATTTTTAATAAAAAATAAGCCATACTAATATACACATTAGTACATCAAATTATAAATAAAGTTTTTGGGCCAACCTTCAATTGCTTGAGCTCCTCCCTAGGAATAAAGAGTTCAAAGACAAACATGAGCTCCTCCCTATAATATGACATAAGCATTGCCTATATATTATACTTAACATGGGTCATACATAAGGTATTGTCAATGAACAAAATAATTGGTATAAATAATAATAAAGCATGCCTCATCTTTAAACCCTAGTATAAATTAATATTCCTCAACTAAACCAAGCTCTTTGCATGCCCATACATGCTACCTTTCTACTTTTATGATATCTTCTTTAGAGTCACTGAGTTCTCTTATGTGTGCATGTTTGCATTGTTTCTTTCTTGATATTTTACGCTAGAGTCAAAAAATTTTTAACATTGTGGGCTCCAAAAATTCATGTCCTACCTTCTCAATTAAATGAGTTTGATGAACAAATTTTCAAAAGGCAGATGAAATAGTAGATAAGACACCACCCAGATATTTCACTCTCTTTTTGTGAGGACTTTAGATCTAGTTCCAAGTTTCTTATAAGCCCAAATACCCATAATTAATTATATCTCCTAATGTTGAGATCGATTGAGACTACTTATTGTTGACCTCCACATATGTGTCATAAGTCGGGTCAAGTCTATAAGTCAAATTTGACAGACTTCAGAGGTGGCAGTGCGCAAATCGGAGCTCAAATGCACTGGATGTCATAAAAAATGGTCGAAATGACCTCCGATCGATGAACGGACTTCGCTGTTGCATTCAGAAGGTTGAAACTAGTCGATATAAATATTGCATAATACAAAGAGCGATCGATTGAGCGAATGAGCTATTAATGTGTCGATGTGCATATCGGAGGTTGCAGTGTGCAAATCGGAGCTCAAAATGCACTGGACGTCATCAAAAATGGTTGAAATGATCTCCTATTGATGAACGGATTTTACCGTTGCGTTCAGAAGGTCAAAATTGATCAGAATATAAATATTGCATAATCCAAAGAGTGATCAGTGATCGACTATTAATCGTCGGCAGCGCATATTGGAGGTGGCGCAATGGAGCTCAAAATGCCTTTGGGCGTCATCGAAAATGGTTGAAATGACCTCCGATCGACGAACGGACTTTGCCGTTGCATTTAGAATGTCGAAATTGGTCATAATATAATATTACATAATCCAAAGAGAGACTGATCGAGCTATTAATATGTCAACGCGTATATCAGAGTTGGGAAGCTAGACGATATACGACTTTCGTTCATGAAATTGATCATACCGTTAGCTTTGAAACATCAAAACTATCAAATGAGACTATCTATGCTTAATTCGAATGACTCTATGCAAATGTCGAATGATTTGAAGTGACAACATGCAAATCGAGGCTGAAATACACAGGACGTCGCCAAAATTAACTTAAATGACTTCCGATCGACGAACGGACTTTACCATCACGTTCAAAATGTCAAAACTAGTTAGAATATAAATATTGCACAACTTGATGATCGGCTGATCAAGCGATCGCGTCGTCGCGTGCTGCATGCATATCGATGTCGGAGATGCATACATAAATCAAAGCGCGTTCGTAATTGATTGCACCATTAGCTTGAAACATCAAAAATTGTCAAGTAAGGCATTTACTCAATCGACAAGTTTGCATGAATGTCAAGCGTCGGCGATCCATTTTGAGTTGAAATTGACTCAATTTGACGCCTACTCGAACCAAACGACCTCCTATTATAAAACGGACCAGCATCATTGCGTTCAAAATATCAAAGTAATCTTAAATTGATATATATATTGATTATCTAATCGTGTTGATATAAAATTCAATTTAAAGTCAATTACTCAATTCAAAAATCAATTTAAAAAAGACCTAAATCCCTAAATTTAACGAAAGCCCAAATCGATCGGCTTGGTTCCTATTCAGCCACGAGCTAGCGTGCGACTTCGACTCTTCCCCATCATGCATGAGGGCTCCTCCTCGTTCACTCCCCTTCCTCTTAGCACAATGGAAGGATCCGTTCAAGCGGCTGCTCAACCTCGCGCTCCCCCAGCTTCCTCTCCAAGCTGTTCCCTCTTGCCCGACCTTACTTCCCTCAACCGAAGAGAAGGTAAGTCTTCTTCCATTTTCCCTTCTCCTCTCTCCAGAAAACTGCGGGCTTTGGCCCTTTCTCTTTCTCTATTCCCGCTTGACCCCCCTCTTTGTTTGCTCATCTATAGCCAGTGAACATCATCCCTTTTAGGAAGGTTGATCACGATCGTTGGGAATTTGCACAAGAAGAGTTTTTTTTAAGATGTCGAAACCTCTTCTAACAAAGAAGAAAATCATCCCAAGCATGTAATCAAAGCCGGTCATTCCTCAGTTGCTTCAATTCCATCATGCGTGGAGGTGGGAGAGCTTGGGTTAGGTGAAGATATCGAGAGTCTTAAGAGGGACACATGTTTTCATGCAACTAGTAAGGGCGACAACAAACCACGGATGCTCTATTGCAAGCCTTAACTAATCACACTTAGGGAATGGAAAAGCGCCAACATCGAATGTTGTCATTCTTGTATAAGGACCATTCCGCCCAAACCTCTTTACTCAAGATTCAAGCGAAAAGTTTGCATAACCACATTCTAGCGGTCCCTCCTTCTTCCCTTGCAAACGACGGAAACTGAGAAGCAACACCATCATGAGGCGGGTTCTTCTCCCGATTTCCGGCGTCGCCCTCCTTGCATTACCCTTTCAATTTTTGCTTCGCCGCAATCAAAGAAGAACACCATCATAAGGCAGGTTCTTCTTTCGATTTCCGGCGTCACCTACTTGCATCACCTTTCCAATTTTCGCTTCGCCGCAACCGGAGAAGAACACCGTCATGAGGCGGGTTCTTATTTTGGTTTCCGGCATTGTCTCCCATTTTCATCCCCTTTCCGACCATTCTCTTCGCCGTAACCGGAGAAGAACACCGTCATGAGGCATGTTCTTCTCTTGGATTCCGGCATATCAAAAGGATTTATTCTTAATAATGAGATGAAAAAGATGTCATAAACATGTTGAGAACATCTAAGAAAAACATCTGATAAAATTTTGAATAAATTCTAGACAAAAAAAAAAATGAATCATGTATTATATTTCTTCTGCATTATAAATGTCCATTAGGTCATAGTGGGTGTAAAGAAAATGTGGTATTTTAAAATATTCTATGCCCATTAAAGGCGTCAAAGCCATACTCTTATGATATGTAAATATAGGGCAAAATTATGTCTAATTTTGGATTAAATTTGAGACTTAAGCAAATTTAAATGGAAATCATTTAAACTTAAATCAATTAAAAAAAATACACAATAAACATAAAATAAAACATTAAAAACAAGTGGAGAATGCTTAAAATCAAACAAAACAAAGATGAAACATAATACTAAAGTAAATTACTTACTGCGCAAGTTCCTTCTTTTCTTCAAAATCCTTAAAGGCTATGAAGTTTTCTCTTCAACAAATAAGGTGAAAAGTAAAACACCCCACTAGTCTTATTTATAGAGGAAAGCTATCTTTGTGGGACCCATATAATTAAATTAACAATATATGTAAAATATATCATAACAACCTCGGTCTAACAATTCTTTGTAGAAAATATGAAAAGTCATTAAATGATAAAATTAGAGGCTTGAAGCTTTCTTTTGGGTGAACTTTTATATAAACTTGTATGAATACAAGCGATGAAGTATGCTCACGCACATATCTTATAGTGGTTACTCCTTTTGGTCAAATACTCAAAATACATGCAAATGCATGAATGAAAATAAATTTATTACACATATCTAAAATGAATATATTCTTATTCAAAGCAAACTTTCAAATATATTGAATGTAATTCTTTGTACAAAGCATAAAGACACTAAATTAAATGTTAAATGAAGCTTTCCTTCAATACAAAATTTAAGGAACTTCATTCAAAATTATGATTTTCAAAACCAAAATGTAATTAGGTGAAATTAGCTGTATAAATACATGTATGACATAGAGATATAAAGTGCAAATTTTAATGTCGAAAAGAATGTAAATAAATTAGAATCAATTAAACATTAATCTAAAAATCTAATAAAATAGATCAATTTACAACGTCTTCATCATCATTAACACTTTGTCAATAAGAAGGTTAGTTAAGGCATTCTCAAATACACAGCATGGGCCCCAATACTATCTTTGAATGCTTAAATTCAAAGTATCAGGATCTTTGTGTGGATCATTTTGGTTTTAGTCTTAGGGGGTTGTTAACAAAACCTAAAAATCTACTATAAAAATTTCAACTCAGTAAAATATCTGAGAAATTGATTTTGTCAGGTGACATTAGATTTAATCCTTTGTTAGTAGTTAAATAGAGTTGACATGATCTAAAGCTATTAAACATATTCAAATTAATCAATTTTTTCAAATCAAATTAACTCAAATTAAATATCTATCTCTAAAAAAGCTTAAATGAAATTCAATCATTAAAAGCTTAAAACAAAATCCAATCTATCCACCTTCTATAATTGTTTGTCAAGGGTGACAAATTAAGAAAATTCTAGCTCACAAAAGAGCCGATGTCAAATCAAGTGTTCTACTATGTTCACTCTTAAATAATCTTTTGCTAGTAAGGACATGACCCGTGCTCTCGATGCGTCTTGGCAATAGGCTCCATGCAATTAAGACCAAAGTCCTCTGGTGATTTTGCCATAAGCTCATTATATTACATCATATTTGTGAATGCTCCCCAATGACTCTGCACTTTGAGTTGTGAATCATAAGATATATTTGATAGGACAAACAGCCTTTTGTCAGCTAAGGTATGCTTAAAAGCTTTTGTCTCTTTAGATAAACACCACCCAGTCTACAAAATTTCTTGCGATGTAATCATGTGTTCGATAAGATCCTTTGGTGTTGTCGACTACCTCCTTTGACTAAGTAGACTAGGAACCACGATGGCCCGGGATGACAGAACCATGAGATTTAGATCGGGCACATCATCATTCCCCCATTATTTGGTTTAAGCTGAAATGGTGAAATTCATAATCTAAATTCTGAAACACCACATGTTGTACTTGCTCATTAAGCGACCTAGACTAGCCTTAATGAAAGTTCTCTCTCACTTGGGAGAAGTAATTAACTATAGGGGCTTGCGTCTTGGAAACCTAGAATCTAAAGTCCTCCAAATGGGGAAAAGCTCAGGTGTCTTATCGAGGTCTCTTCAAAATTATCGACACTTTAATCTTCAATTCCATTCACAATTTGTCAAGGAGGGTATTTTTTTGGAGCCCACAATTGTTAGATCATTAATTATTTAGCGTATAGTACCAGCAAATGAAATATTAAATTTAGATATATAAAATTTATCATCTTTCAACTTAAAATGAATGGTTGAGGGAATGAAAACGCTAATCAAGTTCTCATAGTTCCATCATTCAGTTATTTGGTCATGAGTTTACTTAGTTAGAGTGTCAATAACTTTGCCAAGGATCCTTGTCGTGACCATGAGTTGCATCATCCAAGGATACTTTGTGACTAGAATTTTCTGAGACAATCTTAAATTTACCATAGCTAATAATGAGTTTTTTTGCCTATTAGGAACACTCTATGGTCAACTCAAGAGACGAGTCATTAGAAAGCATACATATTATCATGATGTAATAATATAGTAAGGTTATTGAGGGTAAACCCATTAAGACTCGATTGTAGCTCATATATGAATGTACTCTAAATCATATGAGCAGATGAAACCATGTTTTTATTAGCATGAGATTATTTGAGTGTGAATATAATAGTACACTTGACTTGATGTTGACTCCTTTGGCGTTATAATTTTTTAATTTATCACCCAAATGAACATTTATGAAAGGAGGAGTGAATTATGCTATAAACTTTTAGATGTTGAATTTCATTTAATCATCTTAAGTTTATATTTGCATATTTTTTAAATTTGATCATAGATTGATTTGATCGAATTTCAAATGTAACTTAATGGTGATATCTAACCGGTTGAGATGCTTATTCAATACGCCATTCCGGGATAGACCTTTCAACTCTACTTTTATTAGCAAAAAATGGATATATAATTAGAATTTATAATCATATTCTATCTTATATGTTATCATGAAAACACAAATTTTATAAGTTTGAATATTCCTAATTAATATCTTTGATGGTCATATGCAAATGTAAAATAATATTTTCTTATTTTTAATCAAGCATTTAACTTGCAATCAATCATGTCAACTCTAGTCATTTTTAAAAGGAGAATTGGATTGATTATGTGGGACTTACTACTTCATCATATTGATGAAACTGTCCGATCAAGAATACACATGACCGATGAATTTAGATGTGACTTTATGAATAGATAATGTGTAATTCTTAAGACAAGATTGAATTTAGATTGATTTTGATTTTAACGCGCTATTCTACCATGTGGTTAAGCATTTAACATATTGGATTAAGCACATGTAGACTATTCAAATTTGTCTTATGTTAACACACACAACACTCTTAGACACTAAATTTAGGCATTTAACACTGTGTCGGGACCTATGCGAGTTTCTTTCAAACTTAATTGCATGTCTTCAAATATTACATTGAAATCTTAATTTTGTCTCATATTGCATATAAATGTCAACCTTTAAGGTTATTTGCACACATCTCAATATCTCGAACTGAATATTTGAGTGCCTTACAATAAATGCAATACTTGTTTCATTTAAAACTTTGATGGTTTTATGCCTTTTAATGTGATGAATTTGAATGCAAGCTTACTTTAATATACTTTAAGAAGCGTTGTGAATTCGGTGGAGGTAAAGATTTGAAATCAACATACTTTATAAACTAGATTCTATCTTGGATTCCTTTAGATGCTCTTTTCATTTTTTAGCTTTATTTAGGGTGAAATTTATCAACATAATTTAAATAAACCTAGTGGTGATTTTTGTTTTTACATGTTTTAAATGTAATTTAATGGGCCCCACAAGGCATCTTTCTTTGACTAGAGTTGAGTATTCTAAGAATTTTAATGTGAAGGGGGCTCTGTTTATAGTTTGGGATAAATTCCTTGAAGTTCTTTGAGACTTTCTTATATATATATATATACATTCAAAATTTTTGGCTTTAGATTTTTGTTTAATATTTATATAGATCTAGTTTGGGTTTGATTTATGTTTGACCAATTTAGTTCAAGTTAACATTAAGTCTATTAAGTCTTTCATTTGGCTCTCATCTATATTTTAATCAATTTCTCAAGTGATGTCTGAGACCGACTTCACCATTCAAAAAAACTTTGCATAGAATACATGCACAAAAATTCGTAATTTGTAATTGTCCCCATCATGATAAGAAAAGTGTGCACTGAGGCTGTCACATGTCGCATATGAGTTTCCTTTATATGCTAAGAAAAGTGTGCATTCTAATCACACAAAATATAATCAAGTTTAAGGGTTCTAAGTTGTGCATTTATACCTATCACACAAATGAAACATATGGCACAAATCTTAGGAGGGAGAGAAGTGGATGTTGGGAAGTAGGGCTAGAAGTTGAGAGGGCTTCAACCAAGTAAGTGAGCGAGCTCGAGTAATGATGGAGAGTAGATTTGGCAGCGGCTCTGCAAGTGGAGAGTAAGTCATCGAAGTAAGTGAGAGAGTAAAATATAAGCAGTAAATAGTGAGTATAGAGAAATCAGCAGTTTAAGTAGGATGGTGAGTTTAAGTAGGGTTTGGTGAGTTCGAAAACTCTCATGTTTTGACAAGTGGAGAGTAAAGTCAGATGAGTAGATCTAGTAAGAGGAGAGTAAGTTCAGCGAGTTAGTATTAAATGGAAAGTATACTCACAGCGAGAGTAATCTATAGAGAATAAATCAGAGTGGAGAGTAGTCTAGTATGTTATACTCTTGGAGAGTAAAAAGTAGAAGTTCAAGGTAGAGTTTGGAGTCTAGAAGGGGTCCAAGATTTGAGTGAAGCTTCCTATAAATGACGAGATAGATGAGATAGTTGTCACATGGGAGCCACGTGGTAACCCATTATTAGTTGACAAGGGTGGTGCATGGGAGTGGGATGCTATATAAAACCACTGCTTACATGGACTAGTCTTGATGGGACAAGTTAGTTGACTCAGATACCTCGATTTGTGTCATTGCCTCGAAATAGGGACTTTCAACAAAATTCTTTACACAACTCAAGTCAATATGGATGTATATTCAAAGTGATTTCAATTTCTAAATGGATATTTTGTGATCATATGTCATTTTGATTGTGATAATTTGAGTATTTCAAGATTGTAGTATCACATTCGTAGTCCGTCAATTTTTTTGTGTTCGCACATTTCAAAGAATTCATATTGAAGTAAACAAACATGCAAGTATAAAAATAAGAAATTATCTCATCAAAGTAATATGAATAAAAGTAATAATGAGAAAAAACAAACAAGAGGTAAATTTTGATTTAAAATATTTGTTCATCCAACAACATAGAAGTGATAACTTCTCATTAAAAAAAAGTAAATGTCTATCATAATTACTATAACTACACATTTACCTATTCAACTTAAAGTAGGTTAAACAAAGGATGATAATACTCACTTTACTATTTAAGAAATCCAAACATTCATCGAAATGATTTCTAAATGACAAAACAAAATTGAAATAAAAATATGCTTAAAAAAAGTCATGTAAGATGAAATCACTACAAACCATATTTGTGATCACCTTTAATCGGTACTTCTTGTTTTGAACTTTTCTTGTGGAGTAGCAAAACTCTCAACCATTGAATTGCAATCAAGCTTTGAACTTAACATTAATCTTGGAGTTTTAGGTTCCACACTATCTATTGTAATACTACTACATTATCTTTCTTTGATGCACACTTGCTTATGGGTTGAGAGCTCAAATTTTAAATCTATTTGATATCTCTCTTAACTATTATTAAGGTTGGTGAACGTTTGCCACTTTCAAAGCATGTATCTGATCATTTTCCATGTGACAACCTAAAAATAGTAAAAAAAATGCATCATATTAGAATATACCAAAAAAATCAAATAGTTGGTCACATCTACATCTTATCTATAAAAATATTTAGCATACCTTCAGACATTAGATAACTTCATGTCAATTGAAAGAGGACTATTGACACTTTGTTGAATATGATCAACTGGTATAGAACATCCTTTGAAAATAAAGACAAATTTTAATACATGTGCATAAACTTGAATAAGAGTTGTTCTCAAGACAATTTCATATGAACATTTACATTATAGTTAAAAGGATCGATAACTTCAATTCATATATGATTTTGAAATTCAAAATTGCATTATCATTCTTTAACAAACAAAGAAAGGAACTAATATCCTACCTTTTGGTCATGGATGAGCTTGTGATTCTAGCCATTGTTGAGTTTTCCTATATAAAACCAATTGAGCTAAGAAATATCTTACAATAGAAAGATTTCAAGTTCAGACACTTAATTTTTAAGTGTAGGAAAATAATACCAATTTCAAAGCACTAGAAATTGAAGCAACATTGGAACCATCACCCTCATACATTAATTAAGCTCAAGATTACACCATAAAAATCATTTCATTGAGAAAAATAATAATAATCCATGCATACAAAGAATAATATTACATTATAATTTGAGTTCAAAAATTGAAAAATAGAACCATCTAAAACAAGAAAAGTTTCGCATTGCTAGGTTGTGTTTATGATAATTTTAAATCATTACATATAAATTTACTTTGCTTTAATTGGCAAAATAAAATAAAACTATTATACCCAATCTATTTTTATGATCAATAATTTGAGACATGATAATATATTCTCAAATTATGCAAGCTATATATAATATTGAAGCAAAATGAATACAACTTGACTAATACCTCTTCATTGCATACTTTTCCAGTTTGAGTTTTCATAAGGGATTAGCATTAATCAACTTTCTAAAACAAAAGAAAATATACAATGATCAAATGTTATTTTTATTTAAAATATTAATATTGATGTATATAGACCTTTCCTTTGAAAATATGGAGATGGAGTGGATTTTTTGACTCTACTTTGACTAATCTATATAGAATTTTGCAAATAATGACAAATCATGGTTATATTATACAAACTATTAACATGAAACAGTTGTCCGAGCAAAAGCCTAGTGAAATTCAAAGATCATACCTTCCTTTAGTTGGGGATATACTTTCCTTGATCCTCTTTCTGCTTGATCTCAATTGATAAATTCCTTACTTTATCATTATTTTATCTAATGGATGAATTCCACCAATAGAAGAATTTGATAGAAAATATCTTCTAAATTCTTTAGTGGTACTTGTAAGATCATGCCTTTGTCTATTGACAAATTGGCATGATCTGGAAGCTAAGCTAATCACAGGAAAGGTTTGAGGGCATAAAGTGGGACTCTGTCTTAAATGTTATCAGCACAGCATTGTTTGTGCGGCATAAAAAATCTTGCAACAATCTAGTTAATTTTGTTTCTCGATATGGAATGTATGATTTATCACCATTTATTGCACTCACAACATTGTGCAATGCATATAAATTTGATGCAATGGATAAAGGAGGTTTTCCATCAGTTCTCTTTTGAACTTCCTCGTATCCTAATTTCAACAAGAAAAATATGAGAAAAACTTAAGAACAAAACAAGTGGTTGAGGACTAAGTAATCTACATTTTTACCTGCCAACTCCATGAAGTTTAGCTTTCCAATGTGAGAAACTTTTGATTCCTTATCAATTGAGGTAACATACATGATCAAGCCTTTATGACTTTTGACTTTGACATCATTTTCAACCTTCTTTGGAAGATTACACTGCTTGCTTATATAAAAATAGTAGTTCTTGAAATCTGAGGGTGATTTCACAGGGATTTGAAAAGGAATTTAAACAAAATTAAGCAAAGTACTTGGGTAATAACTTTGATGTTCATACCACGGATAACTATTTTGCTGAAAATTTTGATGTCACCTTAGAAAGCCCCTTTAGTTGAATTGCCTTTTAATCTTCTAAAATCAGACCTCTTGCTCTTGATCCAAGAGATCATATATGTGATCATTATCATGATGATATAGTCATGGAGCCACCCACTTCTTCAATGAAGAAGATTTCACAAAAATGCATCATTGCAAAGAGTCTCCATAGATCCTACATATTTAATAAGAAGATAAAGCACATGAAATGTAGAAGTATTAAAATACACATGGTATATAAAATAGATGATCAAGATAAGTAATATAACAAACCGAATCAATTGGGTTTTCACTTCCTTGACACCATATGCAATAACACAACAATTATCTCCATGAAGAATGCCCTCAAGGAGAGGCTTTACCTCATTAAAAAGAATTTACTGCTCTCATTTTGCTCATAGCTTGAATTAATACATAAGTATCTTTGAAATTGGGTCATAAATGAAAAAAAAGTTCTATCAATGACATTACAAACCTTTCATAATTTTGATTGTTCTTGTTCAACCATTTTTGTTTGTTGCACTACAAAAATAATAATTTTTTATATCTTGTAGAAAAATCATATTGATGTATCATCTAACGAATAGATGCTATGACATTTGCCAAGCAAAAGACATACATCATATTTTCAAGCCATTCAAACAAATCAAATTGTAGAAGGTTGCACCAAATAAAACGGGAAAAATAGCAATTACCACCGTAATTCCATTAGCCTAACGGTCTCTTTAGTTTGAAGAACTAATCCAGTATATCAGGTAAAATCATCTCACTAGTCTTTTTAGATTTTTCTTAAGTCCAAAATTCAGTTATATTTGGCCTAAATATTGGATTTAATCGTGCTATCAGATTTGAAGGTATAGGATTTAGTAAATACTCTTGCATCTCATGCTAAAGATGTTGACTACCAAACAGATATTATTATTATGTCTAAGATTTGAAATCCATATTTATAAGATAAACTAAATCTTGCTTAAATCCTACTTGCTAAACAACTAGATCAAATCGTCAAAACACAAGAGAAACTAAATCATAGAACAAGAAAAGGTGATTTTGCTTTTCATAAACTAACTAAAACTCTTACCTTGTTATCTATATAAATGAAGATTTAGAGAAGGACAGGATACCCGTTTGCTTGATCATGCAAAATAACCGATGCATGGTTGTCCACTCAAATAATTTGAGGAGGATTCTCCATTTGTGCTTCTCGATTGGTGAAAGGCACGATTTTGCGACGATTGAACTCCTTCTTACTGTTTAGCTTCACAAATTCCGTTGTTACTCCTATGTAACAAAAGCGTCCATGGCTTGGAAGAATCACAAGTAAGGCCTGAGGTATTGCGGAGAAAGAAATTCTTGCATTTAGGTGATTGTGTGTGTGTGTGAGAGAGAGAGAGAGAGAGAGAGAATATGAAAGTGATAGCGTCTCTTGTAGTGCTAAATTGATATCGGAATTGGAAAGAAGCAGTTAGGATTGGGTTATGGCTGCTGGGAATTTGAATCTAAGCACGTTATGCTGTGATCGTGACAGATTATAAAATCGTGCCCTCCACCTTCATTTTTATATATCATTATCTTATAAAAAAATATGATCATATAGCTTAGAATGAAAAAAACATTCAAATTGATTATTTGACATGATCTAATATTGGAGTGAGATCAACTCAAAATAGCTCATGATCGTATTTGTGACGCGACCAATGGACTAAGTCTTTATGGTTCTCTTCTAAACTAATTTTCTTGAATCTTTGATAAATTAAATTTTTATTAATTTATATATCTAATACATAAACTTTAATAGTTATATAAATAACAAATAATTTTTAATATCATATATCCACTATTATAATTTTAAAGTCAAATATATTATGTATAAAAAATGAAATATATTATATATATATATATATATATATATATATATATATATATATATATATATATATATATATATATATATATATATATATAATAATGTGTGACTTGTACTTAAATCTTCTAAATGATAAAGTTACAATAAAATAATTATTGAGGAATACATAAAGACCACAACAATCACTTTTTATTTATTTTTTGATATTCACTACAAATCAATAAATTTTTTCACAATTTAGGGATCACTTTTGTTATTTCCCTATATTTTATTTTATATTATTTAAAATTTAATTTAAAATAATATATATTTAATGATAATACTTGTTCTTAAAAGTACTTATATCATCTAAAATTATTTTAAGTATTTTTAAAAATAAACAATAAAAAACACAAAAATATATTAAACAAATATATTTATAAAAATAAAATAAAGTAAAATTGATTAAAAATAATATTATTTATTTTTGAAATAAATATAAAAAATATAAAAATATACTTCAAACAAAGATATTTTTAAAATTAGCATAAATCCCAAACAACCCCTAGGCTATTTGAGATCACTTTTATTTTATTTTATTTATATTTTGTCTCAAATTAATACATATTTGATGATTATTATTATTTTTGAAAATACTCAAAATATTTAAAAGGCTATTTTAAGTGTTTTTAAAATAATATTATTTATTTTAAAATAGAAAATAAACTTTTATAAAAATATATCAAATAAATATATTTTTATTAATAATATAAAAAATAAAAATAAAAAACATATAATAAAATTGATCCCAAATAGATAATAAAATACATAATGGATGGTGACAAAATAAACCTGCTAAATTAGATATAAATGTTTTACAAATATGCTTCTTCAAAGACCAATTTTATAGTATATCTAATAATTATCATACAACTTTTACATTTATTTATTTATTTCTTAAAACTTAAAATATGAGATGATTTTAGAAGAAATTAAAGGTTTCACTTATTTCATCATTTTAAATTCTAAGTTGGATCTCTCAAAATCCCAAAAATAAGAACTTCACAAAATCTTATATTTTTGATATAAACATTTGTTTTTTGATAAATTCCACTTACTTCCTTTTCTTCCAGAATAAAGGGGCCACACTTTCAAGTTTCCCTCCCAAGGTAAGAAAATTTGTATTTTCAAGTATTTTTGATTGATTTAGATCATTATTAGATAAAAATATATCCATAAGTTTCAGAAGATCCAAGCTATGAACTTTAATACTTTATGATTTGATGTCGTATCTTCTCAAGTTTCTTTCATGTTATTTTTTCACCTCGTAAAAATTTTTTTTTTTTCTGCAAATTTCATGTTCCACTCTTCCGTCAGGCCTTCCAAGTCTTTATTGAAATTTATACGAAGATCATAATCTCTGTATCTTTGAGTTCATGTTTGTCTTGCTCGAGTGGTTAGACACACTATATTAGTGGATGTAAATTCCCACAACTCAAGGATTCACCCAAAGTTTACTACAACCAGGTATCTTTAATGGCTGTTTGGTTCAGTGTTATTGAAATTCAGTATTAAATATGATTCATAATTGCATTGCGTGATTATCTTGATGATGCAATCAATCAAGTTTTATTTGCTTGGTTAAGTGTTATTTCTATGAAGGTTTTTTACTATTTTCTAAAATAGATTGGGATTCATATTGTTATTTAATATAAAATTGTATAGATTGTTAGGATTGACACCTAATTTGAAAGTCACATGATGTAAGGTAAAGGATACAAGAAAATATTCTTCCATAAAGATAAGTTCACCCAAATTCACTGAGAAGAGGAGCCCTAAATCTTTCAAAACAAATAAGAAAAAAAATAACTAAAAATATAATTCTCAAAAAGGCTTCAATAAATACTAGGAATTGTTGGTATCTTCATATGTCTCTATAAATTAAGCTCAAAATTTTTAATTTAATGATAATTTCAGTTCACCAATATGACACTTCAGTCACAAAAGTGATGTTTCTCTGCTTTATTGATCACATTGCTTATTATTCCTTTGCTTTCCTAACTCTCCATTCTTTCTAATTATCTCTCATGCCAAAGCCACCATCTGCTATAATTTAGCATGCTTCAAAGCACACAAATCAATGCACACGTAACCTCTATCTATTTAATTATAAGAAGTGATCTTAAATCTGAATCTAGTTTAAAATTTGACCTGAAATTATCCAAAATAACAAATTATTCTAACAAAAATTTCAATAGATCTTTATTCCAAAAATTAATGATTTGTTATTTTGCTAACAAACCTTTGATTTAAATTTATGCTTCTCTTGACTAAATTATCAGTAAAAATTTTAATAATTACTCAATCATGCAACAATAAAATGGATGACTTAAATGATTCCTTTTCGAGCCAAGCACTCAAAGATCCAAAACTCAAACGAGCTGAGCACCACACAACCTCAAAAAGTCCAAGTCACATTTGAACTTGGCACCAATGAGACTCGCTAAAGCACGTTTATTGCACAATAAAGTGGATCTAAGGACATCAAAATTACATTTGCTACTAAATTTTTATATGCATGATATGGCCATCCTATTGCTTTGAATGTTAACATGGTGTCAAGTTATATAACTTAATTATCTCTAATAGTATCCCATTAATATATAGCCGTTGTTCCAAAACCTAGCCCACAATCAAGAAATTAACTTTTTTTTCCTTTCTAAAATCAAGATGCTTTAACACAAATCATGAAATTAAAGTATGTCCATTAAAATTGCACTCTACAACATATAAGGTCCATTAACTCTCTTCACCTTAATGTCAATCAACACACCTTTATAAACCTTTAGGACTTAATTATTTTCTGAGAATTTTTACCATGCATAATTAAGAACACTAAATCAATTCCTTTTAATTTGACACATCTTTCCAAATTTCATAGTTACACCACCATGCATCATCAACTTCATGCAACTAAGACATCTTATATGCTACATTATTTATAATATAAACATAACTACAAGAACATGACTCAAAAGTGAAAACCAACTCCTATCGGGCACGTGATGAGCTAGCTAAATCTAGAATCCACTATTTTTTTTGCTTCTATTTTAAATCACCAAGAGCATCATTAATATCAACTAGATCATCTGCAATAACACTAGTATTTAATTTTTTTATGATTGTCATCACAACAACTACTACTTGATGACAATGATGCCTCTTATTTTCCCCTTCTCGGTAGAGATAAATCACATTCTTGTTTTTTAAACATAGCTACTTCTATCGGTTATAGGTAGACCTCATCTCAAAAGATGATCTTTAAACAAAAAACTCCTCATCTTACATTTCATCTAAAATGGTTCGAAGTTTAGCAACAACATTTCTAGAAAGAAGTATATTTTTTAATATCATTTAAGTTGATTGTATATCTTCCAAATAATATAATGAAAAACTTTCAATTGGGAGATGAAGAGTATGATAACAACAAATTTTGATTTTTAGGATCAACAATTACATCAATAATCCTCAAATTCAAAACAGTAAAATCAAACTTATTAAGATATGATTTAGTGAGTGTATATTCCTACATGTGTAATAAAATAGTCTTGTTTCTATTAAGGTTTTGGAGGATTACGGTTATGTACAAACACTATAATTGGAGTCATATGCTTTTTATGGCTGTTTCTTTCAAAGCATTTGTTAAAATCTCATCTACCAAACACACCTAAATCCTTGGATCTTTTTCATCCATCTTTATCTTGTATTATTTACCCATAGATGAGATATATTTATACGCTCTGCACCTTTGTAAATCCCTAAGTCTTTATTGGGGGCTGGAACACTATGCCATTTGATTCTCGATTGCTAAAAGTTCATCAAGATATTAATCTTATTAATTTCATTCTTTGTGTCCAACATATTTCTCATTATGCTTGGATATTAGTTGGTAGGGAAAAGAAAACTTCTATATGAAAATACAAATCTAGAGCAAATACAATGAACCACAAATTAATAATAAAAGAGACCAAGCACAAAATATATACCAAATTATGTAATTTGGCTAACATAACCTATGGCGAGATGAGAGATGCATCCATCCACCTTATAGTAGCCATATAAATATAAAAAATATGGAGCACAATTCTAAATGATGTAAGATGCTTAAAAGTCTAAATGTTCTTAAGAAATAAGATTGATGCAATGAATATAGATAATATAAAAAAAATAAAGATTCATAAATCAAAGGCTTCTAACCAGAACAATTCACCTTTTAAGGTGCAAATTCAAAAGTATACGTAAAAGTCAAAGGCAAATGAAAATGTATTAATTGTTTAATCTATAAAAATCAAGAATTAGAAAAAAATCAATGAGCAATTGCTCATTTTAGCTCATTTTCTCAAGGTAGTTATTTAAGTTTTCGTTTATTGTTTCAAAGTTTTATAGGCTTTATCCTTTATCCTTATAGTCTTTGATTCTAGAACCTTGTAATACCATCTATAATTTTTACTAATTAAATTGGTTAACATCCATTGGTACTAATTTATGAAAAAGAAAATGAAAATGAAAAATGAAAAATGAAAATGAAAATGAAAATGAAAATGAAAATGAAAAATGAAAAATGAAAAAATAAAAAAAATGAAAAATGAAAAAAGAAATGAAAACTAAAATGAAAACGAAAATGAAAACTGAAAAATGAAAATTTAAAATGAAAAATGAAAAAAATGAAAATGAAAATGGAAATGAAAATGAAAATGAAAAAATGAAAATGAAAAATGAAAAATGAAAAAAATGAAAAATGAAAATGAAAATGAAAATGAAAAATAAAAATAAAAAATGAAAAATGAAAATGAAAATGAAAAAATGAAAAAAAAATGAAAAATGAAAATGAAAAAAATGAAAAATGAAAATGAAAATGAAAAATGAAAAATGAAAAAGAAAAAGAAAAATGAAAAAATGAAAAGTGAAAAATGAAAAAGAAAATGAAAAAAATAAAAATGAAAATTAAAAAAATTAAAAATGAAAAATGAAAAAGAAAATAAAAATGAAAAAAAAATATGTAAAAATGAAAATATGAAATGAAATGAAAAATGAAAATGAAAATGAAAATGAAAATGAAAAATGAAAATAAAATAAATGAAAATGAAAATGAAAATGGAAAATGAAAAGAAATGAAAATGAAAAAGAAAATGAAAAATGAAAAAAATGAAAAATAAAAAAAAAAAAAGAAAATAAAAATAAAGAAAAAAAAGAAAAAGAAAAAGAAAAAGAAAAATGAAAATAAAAAATGTAAAATGGTAAATGAATGAAAAATGGAAGATGGAAGATGGAAAAAGAAAGATGAAAAAAGATAAAATGAAAAAATGAAAATGAAAAGAATGAAAAATGAAAAAATGAAAAAAATGAAAATGAAAATGGAAAATGGAAATCAAAAAAAAACCATCTCCCTTCTTGTTTTTTAGTGGTCTTGGTTCCCTTGTCCGATTAGGGATTTTGAGTCTTGTAGATTTCTTCTTATTCAGGGTTCGTTCGCCTTGACGCTCACAAATATGCTTCATCTTCTTTATGGTTACGATAAACGTTAATCCTTGGGGTAAACCTCCAAATTTTGATATTCCCATTAGGGCATCAAGATTTTGGGGTTTCGGTCATAATCTCGGCTTCAAATCCTTAAAGATGCTTACTGTAAGGATGTTATCTCTGGTGAGTCTTTTGATATTTTTTCGACTTTTTTTTGAGGAGTACCATCGATTATGTGTTTAGATTTGGATGTTGAAAAGCTTGCTAAATCTTATGAGTTTACTTTGGTTGGGAAGTTTGCTTTGCGACGGCTTAATCTCGATAAGATTCGTTCTTTTTTTTCATAATCTTAAGCTTTCTGCTGCTTTCTTGATCGGTTTGGTTGATACTCGTCATGTTTTAGTTAACTAATGATTTGGATTATTCTCGTGTATTCTCTCGTTGTTCCTACTTTATTTTTAACTGCCAAATACGGTTGCTTAAATGGTCACCTCTCTTCGATATTAAGAAAGAATTTTCGATTGTTCCTGTTTGGATTTCACTTCCCAATATGAGGATTCATTTATAAATCATCATTTTCTTTTTGTGGTTGGTGCTTTGTTCAGTTTAGGAAAAATGCCTTGCTATTTTTTGTTGGTTGGTGTGACTTGGTGGCTGTTGCTTTTCCTTTCTGTCTTGATCTCTAGGTGCTGGTGTTGTTTTTTGGTGATCTTTGGTTGTTGGTTTAGCTTTGGGCTATGCTTTTTTATTGGTTGTTTTATTCTGTTCTGATGTTGGTGTTCTCTTTTTAGTGGTTGATCATATTACTTTCCTGCTTGCTGGTAGTGGTTTGTCTTTGGTTGGCTGTGTTGGCCTTGTGTCCTGTTGTTTCTTTTTGGTGGTATCAGGTCGTAGTGCTTAATAGTTATTTCTCTTTGGTGGGGGTGTTTTGGCTATGATGACTTTGATGTTTTTCTTTCCTTCTTTTGGCTGGTAGCATTATATGTGATTGTAACCATTATTATGGAAGTTCAGATGCTCACATATGTTATTGCTCTTTGAGATGATCTTAACTGAGTCTGAGCCTTTTTTACTTTTTCTCTTTTAATGTTATTCTCATATATTCTCTTTTATCTCCTATTTAGTATCTTGAAGGTTTCTTTTTAGGTTTGGAGCCTTACAATTGGTTTGATTTTTTTCTCTTATGGGTCAATGTTGTGTTGTCTTGGGCTTTTACTTTCTTATTTTATTTTATTTTTGTATTAGTTTGGAGATTTATCTCTTTAGGTTTATTATAGCTCTTTTGAGTATTACTTAGAGATCTATCCCATTTAAGGATTTTGTATCTTCTTTCTTTGGTAATAATATTCCTAATTTTTATTTTTTATTTAAAAAAAAGTTGAAAAAATGTGTATATGCCAATTTCTCCAATTTCTCCCAAAAAATAGTGGTTTGCAATGGGCGCATTTCTATTGTTTTTTATTTTGGTGTACATGTGCAACTCTCTGCATCAAATAGTATAAAAAAAATAAATAAAATAAAAATTGAATTATCATATAAAATTCTATTAATGAGTATATGAGTTATATTGTTGCATTTGTTTTAGTTTTTGTGCATTAAATTTTTTATAAAATAATAAAGTGATTAACACATTATATCTAACAGAGGGTCTATGCAACTTCAAAATACTTATTAGCTGTCCCATGGCACAAATTACATCTCATGAATCAATTTGAGTTATCTACTAATCTTCTTTGTTTCTTCTCTCCCACATTGTAAAACGGTTTAATTTTAACATTAACAATATATAATAATTGGTATAAGTTTTTAATAACCTTGTACATGTATCAATGAGTTTGTAATGAGGTTATATTTATCTCTGACTGTCAAATCTGATATTCAAGTTGCACAAATCAAAATCAAAAGGCATTAATGTAGGCTTGATTTGAGGCAAATCTATCATTTTTTGAAAAAATTTAAGCTGCAAAAAAGATTTTTTTTCTGGTGTTTACAATGAAACATATGCACACCACGGATTGTTTTGAATGCAAAATAAACCTTCAACTCCGCATCCTAATTTTCTCTCTATTTCCTGTGGCTTGTATTTGGTCTGCAGAATTGAGGAAAGAGATGGAAATAATGGCGGCATGAAGAAATCATCTGTCTGCGACGTCGAAGCTCTGAAGAAATGCTTAGAGGAAAACAAGTGAGACTATCTGAAGTGCCATACACATATTGAAGCTTTCAGGTCATCTTGTTCTCTGAAGAAACCTCAGTCCAGTAAAACCTCCTCAAACATAAATTCTTAATTTTTTTTTGGTGTGATTTTCTCAATGGGTTGGAGATCATTTGTTATTAATTTTTGCTGATTTAGCTGATGAAATTAATTTTTTAATGATTAAAATATGTACTTATTACTTCAAAGGTTCTTAAATTTATTGCATGATCATATATAGTAGTAATACTATCAAAGATTGAGGAAACTTGTGAATAGATGAAGGTTTAGGATAGTGATAAAATAAGGTACACCATGTTTATTGATGAATAGTAAATACAGGGACAAAGTAACTTAATAGGAGGATAATTCCACAATGGTAACAATGTTACATTAATACTCCAGCTCAAACCAAAAATTAAAGAAATTAATAACATTTCTCTCAAAATCAAAGTTCGATGGACAAAATTACAAAATCACTTATTAATTCCCTTAATGAAAACTTGGGGACTAAAGCGAGTTTTACGCATAGTAATAACCCTGACTAGAAGATTGTCCATAAGAAGATTAGTCTCCCAAAAAAACCTAAGAAAATAGCTTAAAATTTAATAAATAAATTGGACGCATAATACCTATTCATCTGTAACACATCCTCTAGAGGCTGATTGAACATTTTTAATGTACTGCAACAGAAAAAATATAACAATTTCAGATAAAAATGAAGCTACAGATAGTTCAGTAAATTATTGGACCTTATAAAGAACTCCTCGTGCTGCTTTGTAAGGAGGGGGGCTCCATTTTCTCTTCCTCTCAGTAAGCTCCTCATCAGTCAGATGAACGTCTATTCTTCTATTTTGAATGTCAATTGTAATTAGATCAGCATTTTGGATGAGGCCAATTGGTCCTCCTTCTTGATAAGGGAGATAAAAAATACTTAAGTTCATGCATGGTGCAATTTAAATATGATAATTTAAGGGCTATTTGGGATCAATTTTGTTTTATATTTTTATATTTTTATTTTTATGTTATTCTTAAATATTAGTATGTTTTTTTTAATTTTTTAAAATAAATAAAGATGTCTCTAAATACACTCAACAATTTTTAGATGTTTTGAGTGTTTTTAAAAACCACTATCATCATAAAATATGTTTTATTTTGAAATAAAATAAAAAAAATAAAATTGATCTCAAACATGACGTTTATGATTAACATTTGTCAAATCAAAGAAAAATATTTGACTTTTTATTGTATACACTCAACTCACAAAAATAATCTCTATTTGCGAGAGGGATGAAGAGGCTCTTTCCTAGATCTTGAATGAAATTTATATGAAAAATAAATATTATACTAAATTATCTAAGTCTTCACACAGGCAGTGTTTGCTATGGGAAATCTTCTCACATGTTCATCAGATATATATATATATTTTAATTTTATATGTTGTGACTGACAAAAATGAAATACATCTCAAGATGGTCCTAGAGTATTTGCATATGACCAATTTAGTTTCAAATATCACAATTCTTCAATTTAGTCTGATTATACAAAATTGATCCAAAATAGTCCCTCAAGTAAAAATAATGATATAAAATCGATCACAATTTAGTTCCTTAACTATACAAAATTGATTACAATTTAGTCCTTGAGAGGCCATATTAAATTTATTTTATATAGTTAAGAACTAAATTGAAGAAATGTGATACTTTGAGACTATATTGGTTGTATGCAAATAATTGACTATTTTTTTGAGATTTAGCCCAACATCTTACTTCCTATAGAGAAACAAAATCATTTCAATCTCATGAGTACATAGGATTTCCCAAGGTGCATTGGTGTATAATCAAATAAGCAATTACAAGAGATAAATAACCAAGGCGAAGAAATGATGTCAACACAATGCATTCATTCACAATGAAAAGTGTTACGTCACGACCAACCTTAAATTTTCACTAAGTTGTATACAACAATAAGATTGTCAAGAGAACATGCAAATCTTTAAAGATAACTATCTTAAATCTGAATTTAAGATTGACAAAAAAATAAAGATAATTGTTCAATAAGCACTCTAAATACATGTTTAACATATAACAAATCCAAAATTTCAAACCTTAAAATTCATGGGATTTTAAAACAATCATGGATTCCTGCCTTCAAAAACAAGTGTGACCTATCAAGCATATTCAATCATTATGGCTAATCACAACAATTAAACTTAATTGATGAGCTTAAAATGAAAAAGACTAGAGATATTACACATTAGAAATACAATCCTTCTTTGCCGGTAATTTTTTGAACCTTGAAGCAAGATTCCCATACAATATTTGAATATGCCAGTTGATTTGATAGGGTTCACTGGACTTATTATTTGCTGAAAACCAAAGTCATAAAGATACTATGACTGTAAAAGAAGATCATTAGAAAAAAACAATATCAAGAGCCAATAACATGCCTGTCCTTTAGCTAAGGAAGGAACAAACTTCATGTTTTCTTCAAGAGTCTTCCACGTAACTGGCATATAGGCACTTTAGTATAATGTAAGATTAAAATGTTAAGCACATAACTTCAAAGATATCATTGCACGTACCAGTAATACAATCCCTTTCCAAAAACCCTTCTTCCAAGAGGTAACAAATCACCGAGTGTTCCCCTGAAAGAATGACGTTAGTTATAGCTTCCATGAAAAAATATATGCATATAATGATTCCGCATTGTCAAAAAATCAAATATGAAATGAAAACAAAAATCTAGAGAAGAAAAACAAAATAGTTCAGACACCTTGTGCAAATCTTCCATCACATATTTACCACTAGGCTTGAGATCAACAAGAGACTGTCATGACCCGGCCCGGAAGCTTGGAATACTAAAGCAGGAATAGACGGTCGGACGGATAAAAGAAAAATATTTCTTAACATTTCCTATCATAATAAAATCTTCAATCATACAAGAGCTACTACAATCTAACAAATGATTTAACAATTGTCCACACATAAATATTCTAACAAAGATTTAGGAGAAAAATACACTTTAAACAAACTCAACATAATTGACTGACATAAATACCTATCTCTTGCAATCCCTCTACGGCGGTAAACATGACTTTCTCTTCTATCAGTCATTTAATTAGGAGGGTTAACCAAAAAGATTTAACAAATGAATATAATTGATAATTATACTATTACACTATAGTAAACAAGAAGAAAGAACTAGTATGCATGCCAGTTTTTTGATATCACATATACTTAAAAGAAAAATTTGCTCAAACAATCAAACATATGTGAGGTAGGTATACATAAACATTTAACATATGGGGGTCGGTATACATAAACATTTATCATATGGGGGTTGGTATACATAAACATTTAACATATAAACTTTTAATTATTTTTTTTACATAAATCATCCGTCCAAGTGTCACCGTCTTCTCATCCAAAGGACAAGTATCCATTACCATTATCATTTGCCAATTTCATTGACTCTTTTTCATCATTTGCCAATTTCATTAGTCATTTTTCATCATTTTGTAGCACAGGTATATTGCGTCCCCAGTCAGTACAATAAGAGGGTGAGCTCCATATTCAACACACACATTCATTGCATACAATTATACTGCTATGTACATTAATTCATGATTAACAGTAAATCAGTAAACTTTATAAAATGATAACGTGATAATATGATCTAGCATTCAGGTTATTATCCAATATGAAGAAATAGTAAGCTACATCACAATTTAAGAAAGAAACAGGAAAAATCATCACAACTTGCTGTACATAAAAGTCATAATCATAAGAAATTAAAAATATTTTTACCATAAATGTAAGAACATAATTACCCATTTTAACTTGCAATTTCCTCTTGAACCTCATTTCCTTTAACGCTTCCTTCCTTAATTGAAATTCTTATAACATAAAAATATTAAGTGTTAAAGTGATTTAATATATTACATTAATTGGTTATCATATCCCCTTAAATGATTCTAATCTAATTAACGATAATATAAATACCTTTCCTTCATAATATAAAATGCATTTCCCTTATAGGTTCTCTTAAATTTTATACTCCCCTTTTTTTATTTTTCTTAAAATGATTTTCTTGAATGATTTTAAATCAATACTTTAACTTACATCTAGTTTATATTACTTATACCTAAATTAACTTATTGCTGAAAATCTTTAAACTCTAAATTAAAATTATAAACCTTAAGTTAAAAAGGCTTAAGATGCTAATATTAACATAAAATTTAAATTAAAATAGTTACCTATCTTATTTACATACCTCTTTATTATATTCCTCTAGGGTTGCCTTAAACCCTCACTCCCGTCGGCTTCTTCATGCATACCTTTGACTTCGACTCCTCCTTCCCTATCGATTCGTCTGAAAGCTCAAAGCTCAGCGGCGGCCTAAAATTTGGCTGACGCAACTCTTTCTTCTTCCTGATGGCGTCCTTGAGCGATTTCTCTTCTCATGGCTAGGGCATGGGTAGAGTCTTCTCTTCTCACTTTCTCCCTCTCCCGTTTCCTCTCTCGCGTGTTTTGGGAATTCTTTTTAATTTGTCAAAATCGACACCCTCAGTTTTCTTTCTTTCCTTCATAACTATGTATTTGCATTTTATTTTATTTCTTTATTTTTTTTAACTTTCGGTTATTACAATCTCTCCCTCTTATAAAAATTTTGTCCTCGAAATTAAATGACATTAATAAAAATAAACATACCTTTAATTAAATAATTGAGGATAAAGTTCTTGTATTTCTGATTCCTTCTCCCATGTAGCTTCTCTATCTGATCCATGTTTCCATAGTACACGGACAAATGGAATTTCCCTATTCCTGAGATGTTTGACATCATAATCTATAATTTTTTCTGACTCCTCCACAAATATGAGATCAGGTTGAATATCAATAGGATCAGTAATAATCTTGTTGGCTTCATCAGTAATATATTTTCGTAGAAGAGAAATATGAAACATTGTGCACTCCTTGCATGTGAGAAGGTAAAGCCAGTCTATAAGCCACTTTCCCAATTCTTTCAAGATTTCATATGGACCAATATAGCGTGGGCTCAACTTTCCAACTTTACCAAATTGTTTTATACCTTTCATGAGGCTGACTTTAAGAAATACAAATTATCCCACTTCAAACTCTACTGGCCGATGTTTAGCATCATAGTATTTCCTCTGCCTATCTTGAACAACTTTTAATCTGTCATGAATCAATCGGATCTTTTCAGTAGCTTCATCTACTACATCTGCACCAATGATTCTTCTTTCACTATCTCCACTCAACAAAGTTCGGCATTTCCTTCCATACAATGCTTCATAAGGAGCCATACCAATACTTGCTTGAAAGCTATTATTGTAGGCAAACTCAATCAAAGCGAATTTCCTAATTTCCTCCAAAATCAAGGATACAAAATTTAAGCAAATCTTTAAGTGTTTGAATTGTTCTCTCTGACTGGCCATCAGTTTGAGGATGGAAAGCAGTACTGAAACTAAGCTTCGTACCTAAAGCTTCTTGAATTTTTCTCCGCAGTCTAGATATTAATCGGTCATCCCGATCGGATACTATGGCTTTTGGCACACCATATAACTTCACGATTTCATCAACATATTTTCTTGCTAGCCTTTCAACGGCATCAGATTGTTTGATAGGTATAAAGTGTGCAGATTTAGTAAACCTATCAATAATAACCCAAATAGCATCGCATCCTTTTCTGGATCTAGGTAAGCCAACCACAAAATCCATAACAATATCGTCCCATTTCCATTGAGGTATTGAAATGGTTGTAAAAGTCCACTTGGCCCATGTTAACCATCGACATGATTGACATTTATAGATAATTTCATACTTCTTTTCATTCCTGGCCACCAAAATATTTCTTTAAGATCTTGATACATTTTACTACTGTCTCGATGAATTGTATAATTAGAAGGATGTGCTTCATGTAAGATGTCTTTCCTCAAATCTCCAACATCTGGAATGTAAACTCTATCATTATATTTCAGTAATCCATCTTCATCGATTTCAAAATCTTCTGTATGACCTACTTTTACCAAATCTAAAATTTTCTGAAAGTCATCATCTTGAGGTAAAGCATCTCATATTCTATCTTTCAAATTTGATTGTAAAGCCATTTGATTTAACAATAAAGTATGATCATTTGTAGATTTAATAATTAAAATTTCTTATTTTTCTAAATCTTTAATCAACTCCTCCTATTGAGAGATTAACCAATAAGCACTACCAAATATTTTTCTACTTAGAGCATCAGCAACTACATTTGTCTTCCCCGGATGATATTGAATATCTAAATCATAATCTTTAATGAGTTCCAACCATCTCATCTGCCTTAAATTTAGCTCCTTCTAAGTAAAGATATATTTCAAGCTTTGATGATCAGTGAAAACTTCACACTTTACTCCATATAAATAATGCCTCCAAATTTTTAATGCAAATACCACTATTGCTAGCTCTAGATCATAGGTTGGATAATTCTTTTCATGATTTTTCAATTGCCTTGAAGCATAAGCAATCACTCTTTCATTCTGCATAAGTACATATCCCAAGCCTCTTAATGATGCATCACTATAAATTTGAAATATTTGTTCCCGATGGAATAGTTAATATTGGTGCAATCATTAAACAATTCTTCAATTTTTGAAAAGCCTCTTCACACTAATCTGACCATTCAAACTTGACTACTTTCTGAGTTAGCCTCGATAGTGGCATGACAATCTGTGAAAACCCTTCAAAAAATCTCTTGTAATATCATGCCAACCCTAAGAAACTTCTGACTTCTATGACAGTGGTTGGTCTAGGCCATTCAGCTATTGCTCTGACTTTACTCTGATCTACTAAAACACCTTCACTACTAATCATGTGCCCCGAGAATATGATACTATTTAACCAAAATTCACACTTTGAAAATTTTGCATATAATTCATTTCCTTTTAGAGCTTGCAAAATAATGTGAAGATGGTTTTCATGAGCTGCTTTATCTCTGGAATAAATTAGAATATCATCTATGAATACAATCATAAATGAATCTAAAAATAGTTTAAAGATTCTATTCATGAGATCCATAAATATAGCTGAAGCATTTGTTAAGCCAAAAGGCATCACCACAAACTCATAGTGCCCATACCTTGTACTGAATGCAGTCTTTGGTATATCTTCTTCTTTGATTCTCAACTAATGATAACCTAGTCTTAAATCAATCTTTGAAAATACTAAAACTCCTTCTAGCTGATCAAAAAGATCATCAATTCTTGGCAATGGATATTTATTCTTCAATGTGAGTTTGTTAAGCTCTCTATAATCGATGCATAGTCTTAGGCTCCCATCTTTCTTCTTCATAAATAATATAGGAGGTCCCCAAGAAGATGTGCTAGGCTTGATAAATCCCTTCTCTAACAATTCTTGCAACTAATTTTTCAACTCTTGTAATTATTTGATCGTCATTCTATATGATACTTTTGCTACAGGTTTTGCATCTTGAATCAAATAAATAGAGAAATTTATCTCTCTGACTAGAGATAAATCCGATAAATCATCCAGAAATACTTCTGGATACTCCTTTACTATTGGTACATCCTCTATCTTCTTTACTTCTTTAGTAATATTAGTAACTTGAACAAGAAAACCTTCATAGCCTTTACTAGCATCTTTTGCACTTTTAAGCAAGATACCATCATAGCTAATACTCCCTTATGCCTCACGAATTTGAATTCTTCTTCTCCAGAAATATTGAATTTGACTATCTTTTTACAACAATCTATAGTAGCATAATATTTAGATAGTCAATCATTCCAAAAATCACATCAAATCTCTTCATAAAATTTATCATCTTCCTTATGGCTCTTTGATTATGATGATACTTATATCCCTAAATATAATCACATGCAAATCTCGCTCTGATACCACTCTTATCATGACCAGCACAGCTTGGAATACCAAGGCAGAATACGGAGGATAAAAGAAAAAATATTTCTTAACATTTCCAATCATAATAAAATCTCCAATCATACAAGAGCCACTACAATCCAACAAATGATTTAATAATTGTCCATTCATAAATATTCTAACAAAGATTCAGGAGAAAAATACACTTTAAACATAACTCAACATAATTGACTGACATAAATACCTATCTCTTGCAATCCCTCTATGGCGGTAAACATGACTTTCCCTTCTATCAGCCATTTAATTAGGAGGGTTACCTGAAAAAGATTTAGCAACTAACAAATGAATATAATTCAGTTGGTCAATTATGCTATTACACTATAGTAAACAAGAAAAAAAAATTAATATGCATGCTAGTTTTCTGATGTCACATGTACTTAAAAGAAAAATTTGCTCAAACAATCAAACATATGTGAGGTAGGTATACATAAACATTTAACATATGGGGGTCGATATACATAAACATTTATCATATGGGGGTCGGTATACATAAACATTTAATATATGAACTTTTAATTTTTAATTTTTTTTACATAAATCAGCCGTCCAAGAGTCACCGTCTACTCATCCAAAGGACAAGTATCCATTACCATTATCATTTTCCAATTTCATTGAACCTTTTTCATTATTTGCCAATTTTATTAGCCCTTTTCATCATTTATCAATTTCATTGGCCCTTTTTCATCATTTTGTGCACATGTACATTGCATCCCCAGCCAATACCAAAAGGGGGTGAGCTCCAGATTCAACACATACATTCATAGCATGTAATTATACCGCTATGCACATTAATTCATGATTAACAGTAAATCGATGAATTTTATAAAATGATAATGTGACAATATGATCTAACATTTAGGTTATTATCCAATATGAAGAAACAGTAAGCTACATCACAGTTTAAGAAAGAAATAGGAAAAATCATCACAACTTGCAGTACATGAAAACTGGCAACACTTAGGAAGGGATAGTACCTATAGGGGAGAGTCATACCAATCGTTTCAATTCCAGAAGCCATGGTATTTGCAGTATACATGCCACCACAAACCCCAACTCTAGGGCAAGAATTGCACAAAACAGCTCTTCTGTCATCATCAGTGATTAACCCACTTACATATTCTCCATAGCACTAGAAACAATCTCAAAAAAAAAAAAAAAACATGTCACATAGATACAGTTCATGACATAAGGAAAGATATCAAAAAAAACCTATAAGCTAAGTTGAGCATAACAAAATGAGAATTTTAATAATATATATGTAGCAAAATTAATAATGATAAATTGAGGAATGATTATATTAAATAGGTAGTATCAACTATTAATGATATATGGCGTGAAAAAAGTTTGGATATGTACAATCAAGGGTAACAAATGCACCAATAAGATGTGAAGATAAAATTGCAACAAAATTACTAGAAAGGAAAGGGCCATATCAAAATAACGTAGAAAGAAATTGTGCAAACTATTTTCAAATAAAAATTATGGAAAACAAGAATTTATAAAGACAACCTCAAGCAGTTAGGATAAGGTTAATGATAATTATGACTACTTGAATATGACTGATCATTTTTTGTATGAAAGTTTGAATAAGGCACATTGGTGTGAGTCCCTTAACACTAAGGTTGTAAGCAAAATGGTACACCCAATGAATAACTTAATACTCATTCATATAAATTTAATTTATATTTATTTAGATAATTGAACATGCTTGCCTAAATTTTAAACAAGCTTGCCTAAATTTTAAAGCATGGCATATAATTGAACAAACTGGAATATTGGCCAACTTATTTGCATACATGCATGAACATGCTTATTTATTATTTAAACAAATAGTTTGCTAACTTACAACAAAATACTCATTTAATGACAATTTAATTACTTTTTGATGACTTGTTCTACATTATTATATCTAGTTTTTTATATTATATGCACTTCCAATGTTCTTTATAATATATGAAGCATAAGTATGATGAAAATAGTAAGCAAATAGCTATATGGGTATATTAAAAATAGAATTGTAACTTTTATCAAGATTTGAATATAAAAATATTAAATAAATTTTAAAATGGGTAGATCAATAATCTAATCTTGTATTCATAAATTGTCCTTTATAACCTATAAATAATGCTAACTAAATTATTGTCACTTTTGATAAAAAAAAATAAAAATTCATTTATTATTAATAATAAGGCTATTTGTTTAAATTACTAATATCCTATATATAGTTAGATGCAATTAAAGCTTGATATAGCTCAAAACTTGATATTAAAATTAATAAATAAATGCAAAAGAGACAATGATGAAACTCAAAAAGTTTTATGTGACAAGAATTGTACCACATACCTAAAAGCGGATACTATATCAAATGTTTTCCCTTGTATCAACCAGTAACATCAAAACATGATATTATATTTTTTGCTAATGCACATTGGCTCTATCTGATAATTAGGATATTTCTAGTCATGAAATGCATGCAAGTACATTTTAAGAAACTTCTATTAAAAAAAAAACTTTAGAGGATTATACAAGGTATTAGTTTTATTAAGACCTCTCTTTTCCTAAAATAAAACAGATGGAAGTGTCTAAGCTGAAAAAAATGTCAACAACCTTTATGGCTTTACCAAAAACATTGCCATAATCATGAAAATCTGGATCCTCTATTTAATAAGTTTAGTTCCCTGATTTTCAAAAAAATCATTTTTCATAATTTAATGAAGTGGAAGCGAGAATAAGGAGATATCGATCCCATACCGGAATGCTCTTTGAATTATCAAGAAAGAAAAAATATCTAGTGATTGGAGTTCGGTTTAATTCCAACAACAATTTAATGATGTTTTTACATGCAATCAATGGTTCATTACCATATAAAATTGAAAGTAGACAATGCCAACCAAAAAAACTGTCTACAATAATAAACAAAACCATGGTTCATCAACCAAAAGATTTTTTAAATCAAATTTCCATTTGACCTTTATCATTCCACCATATATCATGATACTAGGTCAATTGCAGGGAACCGAAGAAGAAGAATTTTATTTGCTTCAGCTTTGAAGAAGAAGAAGATATCAATCATATCACTCAGTGAAGTCATGCATATAGCAACAATTACATAAAACATATTTCTAAAGAGCAATGAAAAAAAAAACTCTTAGAACATCCATTGCACCATTTCATTGACAAACAAAAACTCTATATTTTAATAAATTAATGAAATCCTCATTGATAAAAAATAATAATATCCATACAAGTTCAAAGTACATTAACATAACTAAGAAAATCAAGTAGAAATGTGACAATACAAAAGAAACTATTAGACCATTATCATCAATCCACAAATATTGCATCTCTATTTCACTAAACAATACACCCAGTAGATGTAAAAAACAGATCGTTTAGTAGAAGATAATGATGTATCGACAAAGTTCCACTAAGTATTTTGACATCATTCCTTTGCAAAGAAAAATAAAATAAACTAAATAAGAAAACTTCCTATATTTTGAATTAGGCGACCATTAAAATGAAAATGTTACCGCTTAGAAGAAAGACCTAATTCTCTAAGATCATCAATCGATTAATAAGAGATACAAACATAGTTTAGATTCGATTAAAGAAGCTTTTATGTTAAGGTAAAGATTTTTTTTATTACAACTCGTTAACTTACTTCCTTAAAGGTTTTGGAGTCTCTTCACAGTTCAATTATGTAGGTTGCTCTCTTCTCACCAATTCCCTACAAGAAAAATCATTTTAATAAAAAATGAGCCATACCAATATACACATTAATACATCAAATTATAAATAAAGTTTTTGGGCCAACCTTCAATTGTTTGAGCTCCTCCCTAGGAATAAAGAGTTCAAAGACAAACATGAAATCATTAGTTTCTTTTAAATTGGCAAATAAAATAAAAGAGAGCACTTAATTTTGTCAACTTCAACCAAAATTTGATAAAATTGATACATCCTCGAGAAAATTAAATCAAGCATAAATCTCAAGGCATTTTCAAAATGCTTGATCTAATCACCGATTTCAGCAAACTTATCAAGCCTCGATGAGACGAACATAGCACATCAAGATGCGGTCCAGCTGGATGACTCAATCAACTATCGAACATAAAATGGATCGATCGCCAAATGGTCACCGACATATTTATATGGTCGGCGGCGGCTGTCAGAGAATCCACGAATCCAAGATCACCCAATTAGACATCATTAAGGCACCCGGATCATCAAAATATACCGTCGATGGGGATCGCCTGGGCGTCCGATGGGAGTGGTTGAGTTTTCCACAAATTTACAAGGCACGCCACTCCCAAAATCTATAAATAGAGCCTCATTCTCACCTTAGGGGAGAAATCGATTTGAGGACCGAGCTCGAGAACCACCGGTCGACCTTGACGCCCGGCGATCTTTCACCACATGCCACCATAGTGTGCAAGATTAGGAGCTCGCCCTTAGGAGATCACTCCCAGGGGACTAGAAAAGACCGATTAGCTCCTTTCTCTAAAGATCAGAGGTTGCTCAAGATTAGTTCTACCGCTTTTGGGAAACTTCTCCTTGGGTTGGAGTTGACATATGTATTTTCAGAATATTGTTTCCTCACACCTTCTTCTCAACTACGAGAAGCGGACCTGTCTTTTGAACACATAGTGAAAGTTCTCTGGTCAAGGCCGTGGTTTTCCTAACGAGTTTTCCATGTATAACCCCTGTGTTCATATCCCCTGCTTGTGTGTTGGATAATTTTTGGGCTACGACGAAGATCTCGCATCTACCGGAATAAAATTCTCTAGCGCAATTGGCCGTCGTGAATAACTTATTGCTATATCTCCAATATGGTTGGTAAGCGGGGTTTTGCTCAGCGCTCCTCATTCGGATCGGGCGTAAGTCTCCAACACTTCTCATAATAGACTTACGTCCCGGTGAGGGTCCTGCCTCTTTGGAAGATCGCGTTCAAAGGATGACGAATTCTTGACTCTGGTGGCAGCAAGCGTTCCAACTGCGCTGGAAGAGCCACAGTTCTGGCCTAAATCCAAATTTTCTTCACGAGAATGATTGCAGAATGCGGATCAACAAGTAAAGAACCCCTTGGCACCACAGATCGAACTTCGGATCTGCTTGATTCACTCACCCACCCACGATCCTATGTTGAAACTCCGCGTCATCTTCTTGATGAACTATGACGAGTGCGGGAAGAGTTCCCGGCAACAATCGAATGATCCATTCTCGCCTCCTCTTCCAAAACTTCGTCCCTGAGATCATCTCAATACCGGTCGGCGAGATTCAAGCTTCCCATGGACCCTTACGATGGCACAACCGATCCGTGCATATCGATCACTTTTGAGCGATCATGCATTCGTGCAAATGACTTTGTCTTGTGTCGTATTCCCGACTCTCAAAGACGCTCGTTGGTTCTATTCGCTAATGTCCGATCATTTGGAAATTTCATTCGATTTTGTAGAACGTTCTGGCGAACAAGAGAATCATCGGGGATTCATCACATCTCTGCGAGCGATGGAGAGTCCCTCAAAGAATACTTGTTCTCCTGCTTCATAAATACGTAAACTACGAACTATTAAGAGGAGTTTTCTTGGAGGCTCCGTCAGCCTTTTACTCATCGCTCATGCGGAAGGTCGGTCATATCTTTGACTTAGTTCATCGTGTGGAAGCACAAATCTTCGTTGATGAGGCTATTAATGCACATGGGAACAATTTGGATAATCTCAAGCAAGGAACCAACAGGTCCCATCAAAAGAAGAAATTGAAAGGTCCATTCAACAAGGATATCCATGTCAATTGGAAAAGAATCAATGACTCATGAACATACCCCTGGGGGGGAACTCCTCAAAAGATTATCCAAGTTTCTCAACAAGATCAAAACTACCATCCGTGGAGCAATTCATGCTTTTAAGGAGCACAAGCGAAGAATGAAGATTCATCAAACTCCATTCCTTCAGATTTTGTCAGAAACTGGGGGGGCAAATCTTAATCTCAGAAGACTATCCAAATCAATATTTTGGATATCTAATTGATTATCAGTTCGAGAAGCAAGACCAAGGTTAAGGAGCAACTTTGGTTACAACCACAAACGGATGTTTCAATTCGACCTCTTCCATACAGGTTAAGCGTCGTCGAATTATATTCCGACCAATAACCTAGGAAAGGTCAAAACTTTGTACCCACTCCACACAGGTTAATGTCATCGGATAACACTCTGACAAACAACCTTGGATGGGTCAAAAATCCTCAGATTCAATTCAACCTCTTCCATACAAGTTAACGTCATCAGTCACTCGACAAACAACCCGGATAGGTCAAAATCCTCGGTGGATTCAATTCAACCTCTTCCATAGTTAGCGTCATGTCTCGACAAACAACCTTGATAGGTCAAAACCCTCGGATTCAATTGACCTCTTCCATGAGGTTAACTTCACACTCGACAAGCACCTCGATAGTCAAAATCCTCGGTGATTCAATTCAACCTCTTCCATACAGTTAGCGTCGCCAGTGCTCACGAACAAGGAAAGGTCAAAACGTCCTTGGTGGACTTCCCGATCTCTTTATGCGGGTTAATGTCATCAAGCAAAAGCTTCGACAAACAACCGGAAAGGTCAAAAGGTCCTTGGTGGACTTCGGCCTCTTCCAGTTGGCGTCGGCGAATATATTACCACCAACCTGGAAAGGTCAAAACTTTGTACCCACTCCATAGGGTTAATGTCGCCGGATAACACTTTCGACAAACAACCCGGATGGGTCAAAATCTCACGGATTAAATTCAACCTCTTCCATACAGTTGCATGAGTCACACTCGACAAACAACCGGATAGGTCAAAATCCCGGTTTCAACCTATTCAGTTAACGTCATGAGTCACACTCGACAAACAACCTCGGATAGGTCAAAATCTCGGTTCAATTCAACCTCTTCCATAGTTAGCGTCATTCACACCGACAAACAACCTCGGATAGGTCAAAATCCTCGGCTTGTTCGACCTCTTCCATGCAGGTTGCGTCATGTAACACTCGACAAGCAACCTGGATAGGTCAAAATCTCGGCGGATTCAATTCAACCTCTTCCATACAGTTAACGTCGCCGAGTCGCTCGACGAACAACCGGGAAAGGTCAAAACATCCTTGGTGGACTTCTGCGATCTCTTCTATCGGTTAATGTCATGAACAAAGCTCGACAAACAACCCGGAAGGTCAAAAGGTCCTTGGTGGACTTCCGGCCTCTTCCATACAGTTGGCGTCGGCGAATAATATTGACCAATAACCTGGAAAGGTCAAAACTTTGTATCCACAAGTTAATGTCGGATAACACTCGACAAACAACCGGATGGGTCAAAATCTCCTTATTCAATTGCCTCTTCCAGTTAGCGTCGAGTCACACTCGACAAACAACACGGATAGGTCAAAATCCAAGTTAATTCAACCTCTTCCATAGTTAGCGTCGCCGAGTCACTCGACAAACAACCGGATAGGTCAAAATCCCGGATTCAATTCAACCTCTTCCATACGTTGCGTCGCCGAGTCACACTTTCGACACAACCTCGAATAGGTCAAAATTCTCACGGTTCAATTGACCTCTTCCATATAGGTTGCGTCAGCCGGGTAACACTCGGCAACAACCTCGGATGGGTCAAAATCCTCGGGATTCAATGCAACCTCTTCCACAATGCGTCGCCGGGTAACACTCGACAAACAACCTGGATGGGTCAAAATTTTCAGCGGATTCAATGCAACCTTTTCCTACAGTTGCGTCTGGGTAACACGATAAACAACTCGGATAGGTCAAAGATCTCGTCCGCCAACCATTGTAGCCGTCGCCACCGATAGTCGCCGATTGCCGTCGACCATCGCCGACAATCTTATGGTCACCACCACCATTTCGGTCATCTCGCGACTAGATTGATTGCCATGCTCATTAATTTGCGACCAGTCGGCCAACCATCATTGTGGTCCGCGTCGGCGATGGTCATCGCCCAGACCATTTTCATCTCGCCGATAATGCTTGTCATACCGTCGCCGGTTCTGCCGACCACGTGACGTAACCACTCTGGCCTGCCTACGATATGCGGTCACCGGCCGCCATCCCAGGTCATCACCATCATCGAGGTCAGCTGACTCATCGTCATAGCCACCAACCATCGTAGTCATCCCGCCATGGCGTTAATGCCACCGTCACTAATGCCATTTGGACCCGTCAAATTTAATATGCGGTCAGCCTGAATGCCGGTCACTACCATGACCTTCGGTATTACCATTAGCAATCTTGCCGATCACCACCCGTCGTCGGGTCATACAATAGGCGTCGGTCATCACTAGTGATTATGAAGGCCGCCATTGACTCTAGCGACCATCCGCAAATGATTCATCGAGATAAAATTATTCAAGAAGGTGCCCAAACTCCCAAGGGAGGACATGCACTTGGAGATGGAAGAGGTTGATAGAAAGTGCCCAAACTCCCACCAGGGGAGTGCACTCTAGCTTGGTAGAGATGAGGTGGAAGAGGTTGATCCAAAGAGTGCCCAAACTCCCAGGGGGAGGCTGCACTCTAGCTTGGTGGAGATGATGTGGAAGAGGTTGATCAGAAGAGTGCCCAAACTCCCAAGAGGTATACACTCGACTGGGGTAGAGGTGGATCAAAAAAAAACTCCCACCGGGAGGCTATGCACTCTAGGAGAAGAGGAGATGAAAAAGTATGCCTTTCCCTCTTACCTTGGGGTTTTATAGACCCTATAGGGAGGGTAAAAGCGAAAACCATAAAAATCATCAAAACGTCATTATGCCTCTCTGTCTTGCCCTTGGCAGCTCACTCAGCATGTTATAAACTTCATAAGTTTCAGCTTGTCATGAGATAGCCGTGCAGCCATGAAATCGCCATAACCATATATTCAAAAACAGATTTCAATCGTTACAAGCCGGAATCAGTAAGCAGCTCATTCCAGCGTCGTCGACCATTCACCAGCCATTGTCGCTTACAGCGACCGATCTTAAAATTTCGACCTGACCAGATCATGACGTGAATTTGTCATTCGTTCGACCCGACCAGCGTCATTCACATTTGCAACCCTGCAGCGACCCGGCCAGAACAGCGGTTACAGTAGCGTGCTCATTGGCATTTAGCATATTCATATCTTGGCTTGCGCCCGTGAATATTCGCCGGATCAATCCGTAACCTCAAAATATCGCACCTACATCGCATTTTATTGATTTCACGGTTATAATATTGTCATGAAGACTGTTCTCTCAAAATCAGCGGTTGATGGTCTCTCAAATTTCATTGAAGAATTTCTATTTTCAAATTATTTGACATATATTTTGGATGAGAGATAATGTCACCCAAAAATAAAAATACATCCTCGAGAAAATTAATCGATCAACAGAATCTCAAGGCATTTTGAAATGCTTGATCTAATCACCGATTTCAAAAACATCAAAATGACTCTGATGAAACGAACATAGCAACATCAAGCATAGTCTAGTAGCTCAATCCTCGGATCAAGCTATCGAGCATGAAAATGGATCGATCAAATGGTCACATATTTATAGTCGGTCGGCGACTCGTCAAAGGCGAATCCAACGAATTCAAGATCACCCAATTATCATTAAGGCACGGATCATCAAAATACACTCGATGGGGGGATCGCCGCCGTCCATGGGAGTGGTTGGAGTTTTCCACAATTTACAAGGCACGCCACTCCCAAAATCTATAAATAGAGCCTCATTCTCACCTTAGGGGACAAATCGATTTGAGGACAGAGCTCGAGAACAACCGGTCGACCTTGGCAGATGATCTTTCACCCGATGTCACCAAGTATGCAGAAGATCGAGCTCGCCCTTAGATGCCCCGGGGACTAGAAAAGACCGGTTGCTCCTTTCTCCTAAAGATCAGAGGTTGCTCCATCATTCTGCCGCTTTTGGGAAACTTCTCCCTTGGGTTGGAGTTGACCGATATTATATTTTTCTACACTCGAAATATTGTTTCTGTAAACACCTTCTTCTCCGAACTAATGAGAAGCAAGGACCTGTATCTTTTGAACACATGGAAAGTTCTCTGGTGGGCAAGGCCCGTGGTTTATTCCCTTACGGGTTTTCCCGTATAACCCGTGTTCATATCCCCTTGTGTTGGATAATTTTTTGGGCTACGACGAAGATCTCGCATCTACCGGAATAAAATTCTCTAGCACACAACAAAAATCATATTGAACATTTAGTTAAGAGTAGCACCCAAGTGAAAGGACACCATAATATGACATAAGCATTGCCTATATATTATACTTAACATGGGTCATACATAAGGTATTGTCAATGAACAAAATAATTGGTATAAATAAAAATAAAGCATGCCTCATCTTTAAACCCTAGTATAAATTAACATTCTTCAACTAAAGCAAGCTCTTTGCATACCCATACTACCTTTCTACTTTTATGATATCTTCTTTAGAGTCACTGAGTTCTCTTATGTGTGCATGTTTGCATTCTTTCTTTCTTGATCTTACACTAGAGTCAAAAAAATTTTAACATTATGGGAAAATTCATGTCCTACCTCTCAATTAAATGAGTTTAGATTATTGTAGAACAAATTTTCAAATGGCAGATGAAATAGTAGATAAGACACTACCCAGAGATTTCACTCTCATTTTGTGAGGACTTTAGATCTAATTCCAAGTTTCTTATAAGCGCAAATACCCATAATTAATTATATCTCCTAATGTTGAGATCGATTGAGACTAATTGTTGTTGACCTCCACATATGTGTCATAAGTCGGGTCAAGCCCATAAGTCAAATTCGACGGACTTTGGAGGTGGCAGTGCACAAATCGGAGCTCAAAATGATCTAGACGTCATCAAAAATGGTCGAAACGACCTCCGATCGATGAACCGACTTTGTCGTTGCGTTCAAAAGGTTGAAACTAGTCAGAATATAAATATTACATAATCCAAGAGTGATCGATCGAGCGATTGAGCTATTAATGTCGCGCATATATCTGGCGGTGTGCAAATCGGAGCTCAAAATACACTGGACGTCATCAAAAATGGTCAAAATGACCTCCAGTCAATGAACGAACATCATCGTTGCATTCAGAAGGTCGAAACTAGTCAGAATATAAATATTGCATAATCCAAAGAGTGATCGATCGAGCTATCAAGCTATTAATGCGTCGACGCGCATATCGGAGGTGACAGTGCGCAAATCGGAGCTCAAAATGCATTGGACGTCATCGAAAATGGTTGAAACGACCTCCGATCGATGAACGGATTTTGTCGTTCCATTCAGAACGTCAAAACTGGTCAGCATATAAATATTGCATAATCCAAAGAGCTAATTGAGCTATTAATGTGTCGACGCACATATCAAAGTTGGAAAGTTGCGATGTCCGAACGACCTCCGTTCATGAAATTGATCATGTCGTTAGCTTTGAAATATCGAAAACTATCAAATGAGACTATCCACGCTTAATTCAAATGACTATATGCAAATGTCGAATGATTTGAAGTGACAACACGTAAATCGAGGCTGAAATACACAGTAGGTCGCCAAAATTAACTCAAATGACTTCCGATCGACAAACAGACTTTACCATCGCATTCAAAATATCAAAACTGGTCAGAATATAAATATTGCACAACTTGATGATCGATTGATCAAGCGATCATGTCGTCAACGTGTCAGCATGCATATCGATGTCGGGAGATGCCGACATAAACCAAATGACCTTCGTTCATGAAATTGATTGCGTCATTAGCTTCGAAACATCGAAAATTGTCAAGTAAGACTGTTCGCACTCAATCTAGACAAGTTTGCATGAATGTCGAGCGGTTGAAAGCGGCGACGTGCATTTTGAGTTGAAATTGACTCAATTTGACGCCTACTCGAACCAAACGACCTCTAATCGTAAAATGGACCGTGCCGTTGCATTCGAAACATCGAAGTAACCTTAAATTGACATATATATTGATTATCTAATCTTGTCGACGTAAAATTCAATTTAAAATCAATTACTCAATTCAAAAATCAATTTAAAAAAGACCTAAATCCCTAAATTTTAAAACCTAAGCGATCTTGGTTCCTATTCACGCCGCAGTGGGTTGTGCGACTCGACTTTTCTTCCTTCATGCACACAGGGCTCCTCCACGGTTTGCACTCCCCTTCCTCTTCGCACGCAATCGCACGGAAGGATCCCATTCAAATGGCTCGCTCGGCCTCCCACGCTCCCATGAGCTTCCTCCAATTCCCTCTTCCGACCTTCTACTTCCCTCAACCGAAGAGAAGGTAAGGGCTTCATCCATTTTCCCTTCTCCTCTCAAGAAAACCGTGAGCTTTGGCCCTTTCTCTTTCTCTATTCCCAGCTTGACCCCTCTCTCTCGTCTATAGTCACGCAAACATCATCCAAGGATTTAGGAAGGTTGATCCTGATCATTGGGAATTTGCACAAGAAGAGTTTTTTTTTAAGATGTCAGAAACCTCTTCTAATAAACATAAACAGAAGAAAATCATCTCAAGCATGTAGTTAAAGCTAGTCCCCGTTCCTCAAATTGCTTCAATTCCATCATGCATGGAGGTGGGAGAGCTTGGGTTAGGTGAAGATATCGAGAGTCTTAAGAGGGACACATGTTTTCATGCGAGAACTAGTAAGGTGAGGCAACAACAACAAACCCTGAGCTTTGTTGCAAGCCTTAACTAATCGCACTTAGGGAATGGAAAAGCAACATCGAATGTTGTCATTCTTGTATATAAGGCCATTCATTACTAACCTCTTTACTCAGTGATTGGCCCGAAATGTTTGCATAACCACATTCCACATTGATTCCCTCCTTCTTCGCAGCGATAAAACCGAAGCTCGCAATCATGAGCGAGTTCTTCTCCCAATTTCTGGCGTCGCCTTCTTTGCATTACCCTTCCAATTTTCACGGGTTCTTCTTTCAGTTTCTGGTGTCACCCTACTTGCATCACCTTTCCAATTTTTGCTTCGCCGCAACCGGAGAAGAACACCATCATGAGGCGGGTTCTTATTTTGGTTTCCGGCGTCGTCTCCAATTTTCGTCCCCTTTCCGACCATTCTCTTTGCCATAATCGGAGAAGAATACAGTCATGAGGCGTGTTCTTCTCTTGGATTCCGGCATATCTAACCTCATTTCCTTGCCGATTATTGCAACGCACAGAAAATGAGTCAGAATATGTGGGATTAATGTGTGAATGTGGATATATACATGCTTGTATTTCTTTGCAAGTTTCAAGACCCCGCTAATACCCATTAGGGCATAGTGGGTGTGAAGATGACTGTCGAAGATACCACTCTGCTCATTATACGCAAGAAAGTCAAAACACTCGATGCCCCGCAGGGAAGAAGGAGGCGCCAAAATTTTGTCTGATTTTGGATTAAATTTGAGACTTAAGCAAATTTAAATGGAAATCATTTAAACTTAAATCAAATAAAAAAAATACACAATAAACATTAAAATAAAACATTAAAACAAAGTGGAGAATGCTTAAAAGGAAATTAAACAAAATAAAGATAAAACATAATACTAAAGTAAACTACTTACTTTAAATGGAAGCAAGTTCCCTTCTTTTCTTCAAAATCCTTAAAGGCTATGAAGTTTTCTCTTCAAGCAAATAAGGTGAAAAGTAAAACTCCCCCACTAGTCTTATTTATAGGAAAGGAAAGCTATCTTTGTGGGACTCACTTATAATTAAATTAGCAAGATATGTAAAACATATCATAACAACCTCGGGTCTAACAATTCTTGTTGTATAAAATATGAAAAAATCCTTAAATGATAAAATTAAAGAGCCTTGAAGCTTTCTTTTGGGTGAACTTCGTACATATAAACTTGTATGAATACAACTGCATGAAGTATGCCCTCGCACATATCTTATAATGGTTACTCCTTTGGGTCAAATACTCTAAAATATATGCAAATGCATGAACGAAAATAAATTTATTACACATATCTAAAATGAATATATTCTTATTCAAAGCTTGTGCAAACTTTCAAATAATCGTCACCGAATCTGTAATTCTTTGTGCAAGCAGACACAAGGCAACACTAAATTAAGTGTTACACGAATGAAGGAGCTTTCCTTTAATACAAAATTTAAGGAACTTCATTCTAAATTATGATTTTCAAAATCAACGAAATCACTAATTAGGTGAAATTAGCTAAGCTATAAATACCTGCATGTGCTCGGACATAGAGATTTAAAGTGCAAATTTTAATGTCTGAAAAGGCGAAGCTAAATTGGAATCAATTAAACATTAATCTAAAAAATTTAATAAAATATTAGATCAATTTACAATGTCTTCTACATCATCGATTCACAACACTTTGTACAAGCGAACAAAAGGCGTTAGTTAAGGCATTCTCAAATACACCCCGCATGGGCTCCGATACTATGCTGAATGCTTAAATTCAAGTGTCTGAGGATGCTGCGCAGATTATTTTTCTCGATTTAGTCTTAGGACTGTGTTCGTGTTAACAAAACCTAAAATTCTATTATAAAAATTTCAACTCAGTAAAATATCTGAGAAACTGATTTTGTCAGGTGACAATAGATCTAATCCTTTGTTAGCAGTTAAACAGAGTTTACAGGATCTAAAGCTCTTAAACATATTCAAATTAATCAATTTTTTTAAATCAAATTAACTCAAATTAAATATCTATCTCTAAAAAAATTATTTAAATGAAATTCAATCACTAAAAGCTTAAAACAAAACCCAATATATCCACCTTCCGTAATTGTTTGTCAAGGGTAACAAATTAAGAAAATTCTAGCTCACAAAAGAGCCGATATCAAATCAACTGTTCTACTATGTTCACTCTCAAATAATCTTTTGCCAAGGACATGACTGTTCTCCCCGCATGGCTTGACCAATAGGTTCCACAAATGATGCAATTATGACCAAAGTCCTCTGATCGGGTGATTTTGCCAGTCAAGCTCCATTATATTATGATCACGACTGTAGCTCGTATGCTTCCCAATGACTATGCACTTTGAGTTGTGAATCATAGGGTATATTTGATAGGACAAACAACCTTCTGTCAGCTAAGGTATACTTAAAAGTTTTTGTGACTTTAGACAAACACCACCCTAGGTCTACAATAATTTCTTGGAAGACGTAATCCTATGTGTTGCTGATAAGGATCCTTGACGTTGACTTCCTCGACTAAGTAGACTAGGGACCATGACGGCCCGGGATGATGGAACCATATGATCTAGATCGGGCACATCATCATTCCCCCCACCATTCGGTTTAAGCTAAAATGGTGAAATTCATAATCTATATTCTGAAACTCCACATGTCGTATTATATGCGATTGCACCCAACAACTAGCCTTAACCGAAAGTTCTCTTTCACTTATTGGGAGAAGTAATTAACTATAGGGGCTTGCGCCTATTGGAAACCTAGAACCAGATCTAAAGTCCTCACCAAATCAGAGCGAAAGCTCAAGGAAGTGTCTTATCGAGAGGTCTCTTCTGAAAATTACACCGACACATTAAATTACTCTCTTCAATTCCATTCACATATTTTCAAGAGGTCGGTGGCAAATTTTTGGAGCCCAAAATTGTTAGATCTTTAATTTCTTAGCGTATAGTAACAATAAATGAAGTATTAAATTTAGATATATAAAATTTATCATCTTTTAACTTAAAATGAATGGTTGAGGGAATGGAACATTCATGCCTGATTAAGTTCTCATAGTTCCATCATTCTGAGTTATCGTGGACATAAGTTTACTTAGGAGGAGTCAACCCAACCCAAAGGATCCTTGTCACCATGAGTTGCATCATCCAAGGATACTTTATAGACCTAGCGTGTTTCTAAGGAGAGAATCTTAAGTTTACCTTTGCTAATAATGAGTTTATTTGCCCTATTAGGAACACTCTATTGTTCACAACTCAAAAGACAGAGTCATAGAAAGAATACATATTACAGTCAAGATTGTAATATAGTAAGGCAATTAAGAGGCCAAGCCACCCAGTCAGAAGACTCTGATTGTAACTACATCATATATGAATCCTACTGGCTAAATCATGTGAACAGATGACACAAGCCATGTTCTTATTAACATGAGATTATTTGAGTGTGAATATAATATTACACTTGACTTGATGTTGACTCCTTTATGAGTTATAATTTTTTTAATTTATCACCCCCGATGAACATCTATGAAAGGAGTATTGAGTGAATTATGCTTTAAACTTTTAGATATTGAATTTCATTTAATCATCTCAAGTTTAGCATTATTTGCATATTTTTTAAATTTGATCATAGATTGATTTGATACAATTTCAAGTGTAACTTAATGGTGATATCTAACCCGGTTGAGATGCTTATTCAATGCAAAATATCATCGGATAGACCCCTCCTCACTTTTTTATTAGCAAAAAATTGGATATATAATTAGAATTTATAATTATCTATCTTATATGTTATCATGAAAACACAAATTTTATAAGTTTGAATATGAATTTTCCTAATTAATATCTTTGATGGTCATATGCAAATGTAAAATAATATTTCCTTCTTTTTAATCAAGCATTTACTTGCAATCAATCATGTCAACTCTAGTCATTTTAAAAAGGAGGATTGGATTGATTATGTGGGACTTACTACTTCATCATATTGATGAAACTGTCCGATCAAGAATACACATGAATGAATTTAGATGTGACTTTATGAATAGATAATGTGCAATTCTTAAGGCAAGATTGAATTTAGATTGATTTTGATTTTAACCATGCGGTATTCTGGACCATGTGGTTAAGCATTTAACATGTTGGATGAAGCACATGCGGACTATTCAAATTTGTCTTATGTTAACACATAACACCTTTAAACAAGTTTAGGCATTTAACTATGTGGGCCCATGCAAGTTTCTTTCAAACTTAATTGCATGATCTTCAAAATATTACATTTAAATCTTAATTTTGTCTCATATTGCATATAAATGTCAACCTTTTAGGTTATTTGCACACATCTGATATCTCGGCTGAATATTTGAGTGCCTATAAATGCAATACTTGTTTCATTTCAAACTTTGATGGCTTGTATGCCTTTTAATGTGATGAATTTGAATGCAAGGTTACTTTAATATACTTTAAGAAGCGTTGCGAATCCGGTGGAGGTAAAGATTTGAAATCAACTTATACTTTATAAACAAGATTCTATCTTGGATTCCTTTAGATGCTCTTTCAAATTTTTTAGCTTTAGTTAGGCAGTGAAACTTATCTACATACTTTAAATAAACATGTAGGTGGTGATTTTTGTTTTTACATGTTTTAAATGTAATTTAATGGGCCCCACAAGGCATCTTTCTTTGACTATAAATAGAGGGGATGTCTTAGTTCATTTTATTTCAATTCATTCAATTTTGTTGAGAATTCTAAGAATTTAATGTGAAGGGGCTCTGTTTATAGTTTGGGATAAATTCCTTGAAGTTCTTTCAGACTTTCTTATATATATATATATATATACATTCGAAATTCTTGGCTTTAGATTTTTATTTAATATTTATATAGATCTAGTTTGGGTTTGATTTAAGTTTGAGCAATTTAGTTCAAGTTTACAATAAGTCTATTAAGTCTTTCATTTGGCTCAGTCACATCCTATTTAGGTCCGGATTTTAGCAAAATTCTGACAATTTCTCAACATCGCCCTTGTAGGGGGAGATGCATCTGGAGACTGCGACTTCCCACCATACCAAAAAAAGTATGCATAGAATACATGCACAAAAATTTGTAATTTATAATTGTCCCCATCATGCTGAGAAAAGTGTGCATAGGGGCTTACCCGCTATGTCACGAGCGTCGCATACGAGTTTCCTTTGCCATGCTAAGAAAAGTGTGCATGAATTCTACTCGTAACACCAAATATGCATAATCAAGTTTAAGGGTTAGTTGTGCATTTTATACCTATCAACAAATCGAAGCATATGGCACAAATCTTAAGGAGGGAGAGAAGTGGATGTTGGGAAGTAGGGCTAAGTTGAGAGGGATTCAACCAAGAAAGGGTGTGAGCTCAGTAGGCTAGTGGAGTAGGATTTGGCAAGCGGTACTCTGCAAGAGTAGAGTCCAAGAAAGAAGAGAGCAAGGAAGTAGTAATAGTGAAAGAGTAGAGTCAGTGAGAGAGAAGTGCAGTGAGTTTAGAGTAGGGTCTAGTGAGTTTAGAGTAGGGTTTGGTGAGTTGAAATATACTATGTTTTGACATGTGAGTAAAGTGAGTGGAAGTAGGATCTAGTAAGAGGAAAGTAAGTTCAGCGAGAGGATCTAATGAGTAGTATACTCTCTGGCGAGTGGAAATGAGATCTAGCAGTAGAATAAAATGGCAGGAGAAGTAGGTTAGTGTTGAGTATACAGTGAGTGGAGAGTAATCAGCAGTAGAGTTCAAGGTAGAGTTTGGAGTCTAGAAGGGTCCAAGATTTGAGTAAAGCCTACTATAAATAGCGGAGATAGAGTGTGAGGATAGTTGTCACATGGAGTGAAACCACGTGGTAACCATTAATGTTGATATGGGCGTGGGCATAGTGATAAGCTATGGCAACCTACCACTAGTGGCACTGGGAGAGGCGGTTGATGGGACAAGTGTTAGTTGACTCATGACAGTTACTCGATTTGTCATTGTCAGAAATAGACTTTCAACAAAATTTTTTTACGGCAACTCAAGTCAATATGGATGTATATTCAAAGTGATTTCAACTACGGATGCTGGCAATACGTTTTGTGATCATATGTCATTTTGATTAATTTTGGCGATAATTTGAGAATTTCAAGCCGTGATTCGTATCACATTAAGTAGTTCGTCGGTTTTGTTGTGTTCACATTTCAACTTGTAGAATTCATATTGAAGTAAACAAACATGCAAGTATAAAAATAAGAAATTATCTCATCAAAGTAATATGAATAAAGTAATAATGAGAAAACAAACAAGAGGTAAATTTTGATTTAAAATATTTGTTCATCCAACATAGAAGTGATAACTTCTCATTAAAAGAAAGTAAATGTCTATCATAATTACTATAACTACACATTTACCTATTCAACTTAAAAGTAGGTTAAACAAAGGATGAAAATACTCACTTGCTTGCACTATTTAAGAAATCCAAACATTCATCGACCAATGATTTCTGAATGACAAAACAAAAAATTGAAATAAAAATATGCTTAAAAAAGTTATGTAAAATGAAATCACTACAAACCATATTTATGATCACCTTTAATCCGATACTTCTTGTTTTGAACTTTTCTTGTGGAGTAGCAAAACTCTCAACCATTGAATTGCAATCAAGCTTTGAACTTAACATTAATCTTGGAGTTTTAGGTTCCACACTATCTATTGTAAATTGAATACTACATGACCCCATGTCTTTGATGCACACTTTCTTATGGGTTGAGAGCTCATTTTAAATCTATTTGATATCTCTCTTAACTGTTCAGTTAAGGTTGTGAACGTTTTCCACTTTCAAAGCATGTATGCTGATTATTTTCCATGTGACAACCTAAAAAACAGTAAAAATAATGCATCATATTAGAATATACCAAAAACCAAATAGTTGGTCACATCTACATCTTATCTGAGAAAAATATTTAGCATACCTTCCGGACCATTAGATAACTTCATGTCAATTGAAAGGGACTATTGACACTTTGTTGAATATGATCAAGCGGTATAGACATCCTTTGAAAATAAAGACAAATTTTAATACATGTGCATAAACTTAAATAAGAGTTGTTCTCAAGACAATTTCCATATGAACATTTACATTATAGTTAAAAGGATCAGATAACTACAATTCATATATGATTTTGAAATTCAAAATTGCATTATCATTCTTTAACAAACATGAAAGGAACTAACTATATCCTACCTTTTTGGTCATGGAATCTAAAAAGGAATTTAAACAAAATTAAGCAAAATACTTGGGTAATAACTTTGATGTTCATACCACGGATAACTATTTTGCTGAAAATTTTGATGTCACCTTAGAAAGCCCCTTTAGTTGAATTTCCTTTTCAGAATCTTCTAAAATGATCTCTTGCTACGATCCAAGAGATGATATATATGATCATTATAAATTTCATAACATGATATAGTAATGAAGCCACCCACTTCTTCAATAGAAGAGAAGATTTCACAAAATGTCATCATTGCAAGACCATGAGTCTCCATAGATCCCTAGTTATTTAATAAGAAGATAAAGCACATAAAATGTAGAAGCATTTATGCAAATACATAAGGTATATAAACATAGATGATCAAGATAAGTAATATAACAAACCATAATGAATTGGATTTTTCCACTTCCTTGAACACCATAAGCAATAACACAAAAATTATCTCCATGAAGAATGCCCTCAAGGAGAGGCTTTACCACATGGGCAAAGAGTTTTGTGCTCTCATTTTGCTCATAGCCGTACACATTATCTTTGGTATGTCCATAAATGAAAAAAAGTTCTATCAATGACCTTACAAACCTTTCATAATTTTGATTGTTCTTGTTTAACCATTTTTGTTTTTTGTACTACAAAAATAATAATTTTTCACCTTATGTAGAAAAGCAGATTGATGTATCATCTAACAGAATAGATGTTATGACATTTGCCAAGTAAAAGACATCCTCTATCATATTTTCAAGCCATTCAAACTAATCAAATTGTAGAAGGTTGCACCAAATAAAATGGGAAAAACATCAATTTCCACCATAATTCCATTAGGCTAACGGTCTCTTTAGTTTGTAGAACTAATCCGATTTACCTTGTATCGGTAAAATCATCGACTAGTCTTTTTAGATTTTTCTTAAGTCGAATTCAGTTATATTTGGCCTAAATATTGGATTTAATCCCTGTTCAATTTGAAGGTATAGGATTTAGTAAATACTCTTGCATCTCATACTAAAGATGTTGACTACCAAAAGCATATTATTATTCATGTAAGATTTATGAAATCCATATTTATAAGATAAACTATATTGCTTTAAATCCTACTTGCGCCTAAACAACGCTAGATCAAGAAACCAATCAAACCACACAAACTAAATCAAGATTCACTACTTCATAGAACAAGAAAAGGTGATTTAGCCCCTTGACATAAACTAACTAAAACTCTTACCTCATTATCTATTACAAGCGAAGATTTAGAGAAGGGAGATACCCATTAAAGATCATGCAAAATAACCGATGCATGGTTGTCCACTCTGGAAAGTAATTTGAGGAGTATTCTCAGTGCTTCTCGATTGGTGAAAGGCCTAATTTTGCGGGATTGAACTCCCTTCTTTCTGGACTTAGCCCCAAATTTCCGTTGTTACTCCTAGGTAACAAAACGTCCATGGCTTGAGCAAGAATCACAAGTAAGGCCTCAGAGGTATTTGAAGGGGAGAAAGAAATTCTTGCGTTTAGGTGATTGTGTGTGTGTGAGAGAGAGAGAGAGAGAGAGAAATGTCTGAGAAGAAAGTGATGGAGCGTCTCTTGTAGTGCTAAATTGATATCAATTGGAAAGAAACCGTTAGGGATTGGGTTTGGCTCTTGGCTGTTTGAATCTAAGCTCGTTACATTGTCGTGAACATATTATAAAATCATGGGAATTTGAATCTAAGCTCGTTCTGTTGTCCATCAGAACATATTATAAAATCGTGTTCCTCACAATGGACCTCCATTTTCATCTATCATTTGCCTTGTAAAAAAATATGATCATATAGCTTCACAAATATATCAGACTGAAATTAAATTTAAGAACAAAAAATTAAGACGATTTCAATTTATCAACTTTTTAATCGATTAATTTAATAATTAATGATGTGAAATATATTTAAAAGTATTAATTTTAATGATTTATATATAAAAGAACTACAAAATTTTAAAATTATCTCTCTTTAATTTTCTTAATATTTTGTTTTACATTTTTAGTGTTATCGATTTTATTATAAAATAAGTTTATTTGAAATCTCATTTTATTCCTTTATAATAAATGAGTAGACTTAAAATTGTAACATTGTGCTCAAATTCAATTAGTTGGTTGAGAGAGAGAGAGAGAGAGAGAGAGTTAGAGAATGAAAAAACATTCAAATTGATTATTTGACATGATCTAATGTTGGAATGAGATCAACTCAAAATAGCTCATGACCGTATTTGTGTAACCAATGGACTAAGTCTTTATGTATAAAAAAATGATATATATATATATAATGTGTGACATGTACTTAAATCTTCTAAATGATAAAGTTACAATAAAATAATTATTGAGGAATACATAAAGAGACCACAAATCAATTTTATTTATTTTTGATATTCACTGACAAATCAATAAATTTTTTTCCTTTGCCTTTAGGGATCACTTTTGTTATTTTTCTATATTTTATTTTATATTATTTAAATTTTAATTTAAAATAATATATATTTAATGATAATCCTTGTTCTTAAAAGTACTTATAACATCTAAAATTATTTTTAAGTATTTTTAAAATGAAAAATAAAAACACAAAATATATTAAACAAATATATTTATAAAAATAAAATAAAGGAAAATTGATTAAAATAATATTATTTATTTTTTTAAATAAAAATATAAAATATACATCAAACAAAGATATTTTTAAAATTAGCATAAATCCCAAACAACTCCTAGGGTATTTGAGATCACTTTTATTTTATTTATATTTTGTCTCAAATTAAAACATATTTGATGATTATTATTATTTTGAAAATACTCAAAATATTTAAAGGCAATTTTAAGTGTTTTAAAACAATATTATTTATTTTAAAAATAGAAAATAAACTTTTATAAAAAATATATCAAATAAATATATTTTAAAATAATATAAAAATAAAAATAAAAACATATAATAAAATTGATCCCAAATAGCCCATAATAAAATACATAATGGATAGGTGACAAAATAAACCTTCTAAATTAGATATAAATGTTTTACAAATATGCTTCTTCAAAAGACCAATTTTATATGCAGAACTATCTAATAATTGTCACCCCACAACTTTTACATTTATTTATTTTTCTTAAAACTTAAAATATGAGATGATTTTTAGAAGAAATTAAAAGGTTTCACTTAAATTCTAAGTTGGATCTCTCAAAATCCCAAAAAATAAGAACTTCACAAAATCTTATCTTTTTGATAGAAACATTTTTTTTTTTTTTTTGGTGGGCTTCCCTTTTCTTCCGAATAGGGGGGCGTGGAGCTCAATTTCCCTCCTGAAGGTAAGAGCCCTAGCTATATTTTCAAGTATTTTCAGATTGATTTAGATCATTATTACATAAAAATATATACATAAGTTTCAGAAGATCCAAGCTATGAACTTAAATACTTTATGATTTGATGTCGTATCTTCGCAAATTTCTTTCATGTTATTTTTTCACCTCATAAAAAAAAATTTTTTTCCTGCAAATTTCATGTTCCACTCTTCCGTTAGGCCTTCCAAGTCTTTATTGAAATTTATACGAAGATCATAATCTCTGTATTTTTGAGTTCATGTTTGTCTTGCTCAAGTGGTTAGACACACTATATTAGTGGATGTAAATTCCAACAACTCAAGGATTCACCCAAAGTTTACTGTAACCAGGTATCTTTAATGGTTGTTTGGTTCATAGTTATTGAAATTCAATATTAAATATGATTCATAATTGCATTGTGTGATTATCTTGATGATGCAATCAATCAAGTTTTATTTGCTTGGTTAAGTGTTATTTCTATGAAGGTTTTCGTGCTATTTTCTAAAATAGATTGGGATTCATACTGTTATTTAATATAAAAATTGTATAGATTGTTAGGATTGACACCTAATTTGTAGAAAGTCACATGATGTAAGGTAAAGGATACAAGAAAATATTCTTCCATAAAGATAAGTTCACCCAAATTCACTGAGAAGAGGAGCCCTAAATCTTTCAAAACAAATAAGAAAAAAAATAACTAAAAGATAATTCTCAAAAGGCTTCAATAAATAATATATTGGGGTATCTTCATATGTCTCTATAGATTAAGCTCAAAATTTTTAATTTAATGATAATTTCAGTTCACCAATATGACACTCCAATCACAAAAGTGATGTTTATTGCTTTATTGATCACATTGCTTATTATTCCTTTGCTTTCCTAACTCTCCATTCTTTCTAATTATCTCTCAAGCCAAAGCCACCATCTGCTATAATTTAGCATGCTTCAAAGCACACAAATCAATGCATCGTAACCTCCATCTATTTAATTATATGAAGTGATCTTAAATCAATCTAGTTTAAAATTTTTGAAATTATCCGAATAACAAATTATTCTAACAAAAATTTCAATAGATCTTTATTCAAAAAATTAATGATTTATTATTTTGCTAGAAAAATTTATGCTTCTCTTGACTAAATTATCAGTAAAATTTTTCATAATTACCCAATAATGCAACAATAATATGGATGACTTAAATGATTCCTCTTCGAGCCAAGCACTCAAAGATCCAAAACTCAAACAAGTTGAGCACCACACAACCTCAAAAAGTCGAAGTCACATTTGAACTTGGCATCGATGAGATCGCTAAGCACGTTTATTGCACATTAAAGTGGATCTAAGGACATCAAAATTACATTTGCTACTAAATTTTTATATCCCTGATGTGGCCATCCTATTGCTTTGAATGCTAACATGGTGTCAAGTTAAATAACTTAATTATCTCTAACAGTATCCCCAATAATATTAGCCGTTGTTCCAAAACCTAGCCCAAAATCAAGAAATTAACTTTTTTTTCCTTTCAAAAATCAAGATGCTTTAACACAAATCATGAAATTAAAGTATGTCCATTAAAAAATTGCACTCTACAACATATAAGGTCCATTAACTCTCTTCACCTTAATGTCAATCAACACACCTTTATAAACCTTTAGGACTTAATTATTTTCTGAGAATTTTTACCATGCATAATTAAGAACACTAAAAGGTATCGAATTCCTTTTATGATTTGACACGTCTTTCCAACCAATTTCATAGTTACACCACCATGCATCATCAACTTCATGCTACTAAGACCATCTTATATGCTACGTTATTTCTAATATAAACATAACTACAAGAACATGACACAAAAGTGAAAACCAACTCCTTATCAGGGCATGTGATATGAGCTAGCTAAATCTAGAATCCACTATTTTTTTGCTTCTATTTCTGTAAATCACCAAAGAGCATCATTAATATCTGAACTAGATCAGTCTGCAATAACACTAGTATTTGCGAATTTTTTGCTTTATGATTGTCATCACAACAACTACTACTTCAAAGTATGACAATGTCTCTTATGTTCCCCTTCTCAGTAGAGATAAATCACATTCTTGTTTTTGCCAACATAGCTACTTCTAATGTGGTTATAGGTAGACCTGATCTCAAAAGATGAACTTTAAACGAAAAACTCCTCATCTTGCATTTCATCTAAAATGGTTCAAAGTTTAGCAACAACATTTCTAGAAAGAAGTATATTTTTAATATCATTTAAGTTGATTGTATATCTTTCATATAATATAATGTCATGAAAAAACTTTCAATTGGGAGATGAAGAGTATGATAACAACAAATTTTGATTTTTAGGATCAACAATTACATCAATAATCCTCAAATTGAAAACAGTAAAATCAAACTTATTAAGATATGATTTAGTGAGTGTATATTCCTACAGTTGTAATAAAAATAGTCTTGTTTCTATTAAGGTTTGTTGGAGAGGATTCTGGTTATGTACAAACACTATAATTGGAGTCATATGTTTTTTATGGTTGTTTCTTTCAAAGCTTTTGTTAAAATCTCATCTGCCAAACACACCTAAATCTTTGGGGTTTTTTCATCCATCTTTATCTTGTATTATTTACCCATATATCGATATATTTATACGCTCGCACCTTTGTAAATCCCTAAGTCTCTTTTGGAACACTATGCATTTTGATTCTCGCTTAAAGTTCATCAATATATTAATCTTATTAATTTCATTCTTTATGTCCAACATATTTCTCATTATGCTTGGATATTAGTTGGTAGAAAAGAAAACTTCTATATGAAAGTACAAATCTAGAGCAAATACAATGAACCACAAATTATTAATAAAAGAGACCAAACACTACAAATATATACCAAATTTATGTAATTTGGCTAACATAAGCCTATGGCAAATGAGATGAGAGATGCATCCTTCCACCATATAGAAGCCATATAAATAGAAAAATATGGAGCACAATTCTAAATGATATAAGATGCTTAAAAGTCTAAATGTTCTTAAGAAATAAGATTGATGCAATGAATATAGATAATATAAAAAATAAAGATTCATAAATCAAATGCTTCTAACCATAACAATTCACCTTTTAAGGTGCAAATTCAAAAGTATATGTGAAAGTCAAAGGCAAATGAAAATGTATTAATTGTTTAATCTATAAAAATCAAGAATTAAAAAAAATCAATGAGCAATTGCTCATTTTAGCTCATTTTCTCAAGAAGGTAGTTATTTAAGTTCTCGTTTATTGTTTCAAAGTTTTATAAGCTTTATCCTTATCATTATGCTCCATATTTTATTGATTTGAAACGTTTGAAAATGCATTTTGCATCCCTTTCAAACCTTTATTGAGCTTTATGTGATATATGGTTCTACTAATTTTGACAATTTAAAGGTTAAGTTTTTGTTGAACCAAAATTTGATTAAACTAAAATCTTGCTAAATCAATCAAATTCTAATGTGATTTGATTTGAAATCAGTATAGTTGTTCAATAATACATCAACCAAATTGATTGAATGCATACTCTTAAAGGATTGTTCAAAAACAAGTTGCAATTATCTTTTTTTAAGAAAAAAATTGAGTGTTGAAGCATAAATTTGATGTTTAATGTCTTTGACTCTAGAACCTTGTAATACCATGTACAATTTTTACTAATTAAACTGGATAACATCCATAGGTACTAATTTATGAAAAAGAAAATGAAAATGAAATGAAAAATGAAAATGAAAATGAAAATGAAAATGAAAATGAAAATGAAAATGAAAATGAAAAATGAAAAAATGAAAACGAAAACGAAAACGAAAACGAAAATGAAAACTGAAAAATGAATAAAATGAAAATGAAAATGAAAATGAAAATGAAAATGAAAATGAAAATGAAAATGAAAAATGAGAATGAAAATGAAAATGAAAAAATGAAAAAGAAAAATGAAAAATGAAAATGAAAATGAAAAAATGAAAAAAAATGAAATGAAAATGAAAATGAAAATGAAAAATGAAAAATGAAAATGAAAATGAAAAAATGAAAATGAAAAATGAAAAATGAAAATGGAAATGGAAATGAAAAAATGAATAATGAAGATGAAAAATGAAAATGAAAATTAAAATGAAATAAAATGAAAAATGAAAAAAATGAAAATGAAATAGAAATGAAAAAGAAAATGAAAAAATGGAAATGAAAAAGAAAATGAAAAATGGAAAAAAAAATGATAAAGAAAAAAGAAAATGAAAAAAATGAAAAAGAAAATGAAAAAAATGAAAAATGAAAAATAAAAAAAAAAATGAAAAATGAAAAAGAAAATGAAAAAAATAGCTTTTGTATTTGAATTTTGACCAAGTTCACAAGAATAAACATTTTGATTTTGAGGAAGATAGTATGTCGCATATTCGTATATCTCGTCCTCTCAAATTGAAAATAGCTTTTCATCTCGTTTGACATAGTATTCGATTCCATCTCTTTGAAACTTGATGCACTAATAAAGGGAGGATGGAATCATCTTGTTCTGGTGTATCCAAGGCCTACTGAGCAAAGCAATCAATGATATATTTGAATCAATTATATAAAACTTGACTTTAGTCTTCCAGTCGCCTATTTCCAAAGGTAACACTATGGAGCCTAAAGACCTCTCACCCTGTTCATGGAATCCTCTCAACATCATCGAAAAATGAAAAATGAAAAATGAAAAATGAAAATGAAAAATAAAAAATGAAAAATGGAAAATGAATGAAAAATGGAAGATGGAAGATTTATGGAAGATGGAAGATGGAAGATTTATGGAAGATGGAAGATGGAAGATGAAAAATGAAAAATGAAAAATGGAAAATGAAAAATGAAAAATGAAAAATGGAAATGAAAATGAAAAAAAAATGAAAAATTGGAAAATGGAAAATGAAAAAAAAAATCATCTCCACCTATCTCCACCTGGCAGTCTTTCTCTCTCGTCCGTTGTTTTGAGGTTCCCCTTAAGCGTAAAAGAATTTTGAGACTTTGTGTGATTTCTTCTTTCAGAATTTCCTTTGACTCAAAAATGCTTCATATTCTTTTAATTTGATAAACACTAATCCTTGTAAACTAATTGATATTCCCATTAGGGCATCAAGTTTTGGGGTTTTTAATCATAATAGCTCATGCTTCAAAATCCATTAAAGATGTGCTTCTTGGTAGGATGTTAGCTCATGAGTCTTTTGATATTCTTTTATTTTTTTTAAGGAATTCTATTTATGTTGATTTGGATGTTGAAAAGCTTGCTAAATCTTATGAATTTATGGTTGGAAAGTTTGCTTTTGATCTAATCTCAATAACATTATTCTTTTTTTTCATAATCTTAAGCTTTATGCTTTCTTATGATTAACATTTTATCATGTTTTAGTTAACTAATGATTTATTATTCTAAATATATTCTCTCATTGTTCTAATTATTTTTTATAAATGCAATTGCTTAAATGGTCATCTTGATATTAAGGAAGAATTTTTTGATTGTTCTATTTGATTTCACTTAATATGAGGATTCATTTATAAATCATCATTTTCTTTTTTTGCTTTGTTATAAATATATGCTTCTATTTTCTTTATTGGAGACATATTGCTTTTCTCTACTTGGTCTAATCTTTGGTGTTATTTTTTGGTGATCTTTGGTTGTTGGTTTAGCTTTGGGTTGTGCTTTTATCTTTTTGTTTACTTTAAATTGTTTATTCTTTTTTGTGGTTGGTCATATTACTTTCTCTTGGTAATGGTTTGTCTTTGGTTGGATGGTTATTATGTCTATATTCTTTTGGTGGTTCTTCATAATTTGATAGTTGTTTTCTCTTTTTCTTTGGTTGTGATGACTTGATGTTTTCTTTCCTTCTTTTATGGATCATTTCTATTATTTTTTTTTATTTTGGTGTACATATTAACTCTTTGCATTTGAATAAAGTATAAAAAAAATAAAATAAAAATAAATAAATAGAATTATCATATAACTCTACTAGAAATTTATAAATAAAAAATTTTAAAATATTATAACATGATATCTAATAGAGAGTTTATACAATTTCAAATACTTATTGAGTTTTATACATCTCATGAATCAATTTAGTTATCTCTAATCTTTTTTATTTTTTCTCTACATTGTAAAATAATTTTTTTTTTTTTTTATAATAGTTGATATAAGTTTTATAAAATACATGTATCAATGAGTTTGTAATGTTATATTTATCTCAGATGTCAAATGATTTTCAAGTTAACAAATCAAATTCAAAAAATGTAGCTTGATTTGAGATAATCTATCTTTTTGAAAAAGAAAAAATTTAACAAAAAAGATTTCATATACACAATTGTTTTGAATGTAAAATAAACCTAACTTGAAATTTTTCTCTCTATTTCTTGTGGCTTGTTTTTTGAAATGGAAAAAGAGATGGAAATAATATGAAGAAATTATCATCTGAATCAAGAAATGCTTAGAGGAAAATAAGAGATATCAAAGTGCATATTGAACTTTAGTCATCTTGTTCCTTGAAAACCTATTGATAAAACCTCTACAATGGTTAGATCATTATTAATTTTGCTGATTTAGTTGATAAATTAATTTTTTAATTATTAAAATATGTCTTGATTACTTCAAAGGTTCTTAAATTTATTGCATGATCATATATTTTTAAAAAGATTGAGGAAACTTGTGAATAGATGAAGGTTTAGGTAGTGATATAAATTTTTCTCGGTGTAAAAAAAAAATATATATGAAATAAGATATTTGATTAGTATAAAGAGATTGTTGGTTTCATTTGGTTGCATTACAAAAAAAAATGTTTGTTCAAATGAATTGCTCAAAATAGATAAAATAAGACACACCATGTTTCTTGATGAATAGTTCTGAGGGACAAAATAACAATAAAAGGATAATTCCACAATGGTAATGTTACATTAATACTATTCTTTACCAAATGAGAAATTAACATTTCTCTCAAAATCAAAGTTAGTGAAAAAATTACAAAATTATTAATTCCCTTAGTGAAAACTTGGGACTAGATCATATAATATACCTAGAAGAATGTCAGAAGAAGATCTATCCCCAAAAACCTAAAAATAACTTAAAATTTAATAAATAAATTGGAAGCATAATATTCATCTGTCACATCTCAGATGATTGAACATTTTTTAATATCTTGCATAAAGATAACATTGATATTGAAGCTCGAGATAGTTGATTGTACCTTATAAAGAACTCCTTTTTGCTTTGTAAGGAGGCTTTTCTCCCTCTCATAATATTTCATCAGATGAAATCTATTCTTTTTTCAATGTCAATTGTAATTAGATCCTTGTTTGGATGAGCCCAATTGGTCCTCCTTCACGAGATAAAAAATACTTAAGTTCATTTGTGCAATTTAAATGATAATTTAAGGCTATTGGGCTTTGTTTTGTATTTTTATATTTTTATTTTATGTTATTCTTAAATATTAGTATGTTTATTTAAAATTTTTTAAAATAAATAAAAATGTCTCTAAATACACTCAAACAACTTTTAGATGTTTTGAGTGTTTTTTAAACAACTATCATCATAAAAATTTGCTTTATTTTGAAATAAAATAAAATAAAAATAAAATTGATCTCAATGACCTTACTTTATGATTAACATTTGTCAAATCAAAGAAAATATTTGAATTTTATTATATACACTCAACTCACAAAAATAATCTATTTAGAGGGATGAGGGCTCTTTCCGATGGAAATATGAAAAAATATTAACTAAATTATCTAAGTCTTCACATACAGATTTTCTGGAAATCTTCATGTTCATCATCTATGGTCACATCACAATTATCTGAGAAAAAATATTTGTAAGATTAGATAACTTCATGTCAATTGAAAGAGGACTATTGACATGTTGAATATGATCAAGTATGAGACATTGAATAAGACAAATTTTAATACATGTGCATAAACTTGAATAAGAGTTGTTCTCAAGACAATTTTATATGAACATTTACATTATAGTTAAAAGGATTAGATTTCAATTCATATATGATTTTGAAATTCAAATTGCATTATCATTCTTTAACAAACATGAAAGAACTAACAATATCCTACCTTTTTTGGTCATGGATAATTATAGCCATTGTGAGTTTTCCTACATAAAACTAATTAAGCTAAAATATCTTACAATAGAAAGATTTCAAGTTTAAAACTTAGTTTTAAGTGTAGTAAAATGCAATTTCAATGCACTAGAAATTGAAGCAACGAACCATCACCCTCATACATTAATTAAGCTCAATATTACATTTTGAAATAATAATAATCCATGCATAAAAATATTACATTATAATTTGAGTTCAAAAAAATTGAAAAATAGAACCATCTAAATGAAAGGTTTCCCATTTAGGTTTTGTATGATAATTTTAAATCATTACATATAAATTTACTTTGCTTTAATTAGCAATAAAATAAAACTATTATACCCATCTAGAATGATTTTTGACATGATAATATATTCTCAAATTATGCTATATTTAAAAAAAATGAATTAATTAACTAATATCTTAGCATACTTTTTTTAGGTTTAAAGTATTCATACTAGTTTGCTTCAACTTTTGTAAAACAAAAATATACAATGATCAAATGTTATTTTTATTTAAAATATTAATATCCATGTATATCTCATACCTTTCCTTTGAACAACATGGAGATGGGTGGATTTTTGAATCTACTACCATGACTTTGGAATTTATAGAATTTTTGATATATCAAATCATGGTTATATATAAAACTATTAACATGAAATTGTCTAGCAAGAGCTTAGGAAATTCAAAGATCATACCTTCCTTTTTGGGATATACTTTCCTTGATCCCAATTGATAAATTCATTTTTCATTGTTTTCTAATGGATGAATTCCACCAATAGAAGAATTTGATGGAAAATATCTTAGATTCTTTTCTTGTAAGTCATGCTTTTGTTTATTGACAAATTGGCATGATCTGAAAATAAAATTTAATAAAAAGTTTGAGGGAATTGGGACTCTAAATGAGCATGTGTTATCAAGAACCATTTGAATATGACATCTAAACGAGAAAAAAAGTATGAGCTCACTTTTATTTATAAACATTGTTTTGCGGCATAAAAAATCTTAACAATCTAGTTATTTTTTTCGGTATGGAATGTATGATTTATCATTTATTGCACTCACAACATTGTTATGCATAATGACTTTTAATTTTGATGTATAGATAAACTTTCATCAGTTCTCTTTTGAACTTTCTTTATCTAATTTCAAAGAAATTAACAAAACTTAGAACAAATAAGTGGTTAGATAAAGTAATCAAATTTTAAGCCAACTATGAAGTTTAGCTTTCCAATAAGAAACTTTTGATTATATTAATTACATCATGATCAAGCCTTTATGACTTTTGACTTTGACATCATTTTTAATCTTTGGAAGATTATTTGCTTATGAAATAGTAGTTCTTGAAATCAGATTTGATTAGAATTTAAACAAATTAAGCAAAGTACTTGTAATAACTTTGATGTTCATAGGATAATTATTTTAAAATTTTATTTGTCACCTTAGAAAGCCCTTTAGTTGAATTTTTTAGAATCTATTTCTTGCTCTCTTTACAATCCAAGAGATCATATATGATCATTATAAATTTCATGATATGATGTAGTCATGGAATACCCACTTCTTCAATAGAAGAGAAGATTTCACAAATGCCATCATTGCAAGAATAGTCTCCATAAAAGATAAAGCACATGAAATAGAAGAATTTATACACAAGGTATATAAATATAGATGATCAAGATAAGTAATATAACAAACGAATCAATTACTTCCTTGAATACCATAAGCATTAACACATCAATTATCTAAAGCCTCAAGGACTTTACTCATGACAAAATTTTACTAGCTCTCATTTTGTCACCCGATAAATTATCTTTTATTTTCAAAATGAAAAAAAGTTATCAATGACATTTAAACTTTCATTTTTTGATTGTTGTTCACTATTTTTTTGACAAGAACAATCAAAAAATGAAATATATCATGATAGAAACTTATGGATATAATGAATACTTATATACTAGGCTCATATTCTTCATATAAAGCCTCTCATTAATAATTATTTGGGAAAAAGTTGGAGTAGCTCTGGTAGATAAGATTAGGAAAATTCAATTTAAATAGCGTTATGTTTTGGAGAGTAGATGCATTAGATTTGCCTTATGTTAAGAAAAGTAGAGGTAGACCTAAAAGACTTGTTAAGATGTATAAAAATGATCTTGGTATACTTGAATTAAATGATTTGACATAATAAATGGAGCGAAGGATTCATGTAGCAATAGTGATTAAGGCTTGTTGTTGTTGTTCAACCATTTTTTGTTTGTTGTACTATAAAAAATAATTTTTCATCTTATGTAGAAAAGCATATTGATGTATATTATCTAACAAATAGATGCTATGACATTTGCCAAACAAAAGACATCCTCATATTTTCAAGCCATTCAAACTAATCAAATTGTTGAATGTTGCAACAAATAAAAGCGGAAAAAAGCATTTCCAAAGTAATTCCATTAGCTTTATTCTCTTTTTATATTCAGTATTTAAATCTAAAATAATGACTAGTCTTTTGATTTTCTTAAGTCAGAATTGATTATATTTGGCAATATTGGATTTAATCTCAATTTGAAGGTATATTTAGTAAATATCTCATAAAGATGTTGACTACCAATTATTATATATTAAGATTTATGAAATCCATATTTAAGATAAACTAAATCTTGCCTTAAATCCTACTTAAAACAATAGATCAAATTCGTAAAAAAACTATAGAACAAGAAAATGTGATTTTTTGACATAAACTAACTAAAACTCTTACCTCATTATCTATTAAAATGAAGATTTAGAAAGACGATAATTTTGATCATGCAAAATAATGCATGGTTGTTGGAAATAGTATTTGAGGAAATAACATTCTCATTGTGAAAGGAGATTTTGCAATGATTGAACTCCCTTCTTAGCTATGGACTTAGGCTTTAAATTTCCGTTGTTACTCTAGGTAACAAGCGTCCAATTGAGGAAGATTCATAATGAGGTATCAAAAGAAATTATGCGTTTAGGTGATTGTGTGTGATGTGATTGTGTGTGTGTGTGTGTGTGTGTGTGTGTGTGTGTGTGTGAGAGAAAAGAGAGAGAGAGAGAGAGAAATGTAGAGAAGAAAGTGATGGAGTCTCTTATATAAATTGATATCAAAATTGGAAAAAAAGCCATTAATTGGGTTTTTTTGAATTTGAATCTAAGCACATTCGATGTATCGAAATTATAAAATTGTTGCCTTATTTTCATCTATCATTAGCCTTGTAAAATATGATCATAAAACTTTAAGTATATAGATCGATCAAATTTAGAATGAAATTGTAAATTTCAATTTATCAACTTTTTAATTAATTTAATAATTAATGATGTGAATATACTTAAAAGTATTAATGATTTTTATATAAAGAACTAACAAAATTTTAAAATTATCTCTCTTTAATTTTCTTAATATTTTGTTTTACATTTTTTTAGTGTTATTAATTTTATTAAAAATAAGTTTATTTTTATTCATTTATATGAGAGAGAGAGAGAGAGACATAATTCCGCATTAATTGCTAAGAGATAAATAATAGGGTAGAGTTAGAATGACAAAACATTCAAATTGATCTTATCAAGAGATTATGATATATGAAAAATTATATACTTGTAAATTATTTTTGGGGACATTAGTGAATTTATTTGTAAACTCATATATGAACTTTAAGATATCTTAATTGAAAGCTAGATGTTACATAAAGTTGGGCTAAAGGTTTGGCAAAATATGGATGTGACATCAATGAATTCTCATAATCATATTAAGTGACTCACATGATGTTTAAAGATTACGAATGATTCTACAAGTCTAGATTTGTCTAGAAGATTTTTTTATAAGCTACTAGAATATTTTAGATGTTTCAAGAATATTCTAGAGTCTCTATAATTCTTTAAAACCTTCAGATATATCAAGAATAATTGATAATATTCTAGAATGTTATAAAATAGTTTAAATATTTGTGAAATGACCTAGGAGTATCTAAAACTCTTTGGGTTATAGTAGATGTATAAATTATGTAGAGTATTCTAGAACTAACACATGAATTGTAGTGTATTTTAGAATGTTTTGTGTGGGAGGAGCTTAGAACATTCCCTCTCATAAAACATGGAGCCCTTAAGAAACTAATGTACCTTAAGCCTTGTGCATCTCTCATATCTTTCTCTTTCCATCGTATGTAAGTGTTCTAGCTTCGGCATTGTGGTGGAAAGGTTAACTTAGCATTAAGAGGAGGTGCTAAAGTTACAACTAACTCTGACATTAAATCCCACTAAGATTGGATGTGTTGTATATGAATCATGTCAACTTTGATAATAGTATAAAAGTTCAATTACTTTGTCCATTCCACTTGTGATTGACATAGTTGTTGGTGAACTAGATTGGGCATGGACCATAATATTCATTTGAATCGATCAATTTGGAATGATCAAAAGTTAAATTAGAATAATATAGTCATGAACACGATTAACTTTATTATATTTTTAGGTTGTACTTATTCATATATATTTTCCACTTGATTTAATCATATAGGAAACCATCAAAAGTTTTAAATTTCAATTGATTTGAGCCAAGCAAGCTTGACTTAACTCATACAAAGCTTGGGTTCATGTCAAAGAAATGAGACCAACTATTTGGTTAGGTGGGTTGAAATTAAGCAATAATTTTATAATATCAACTCAATTTATCATGTTCAACCACCCATCAATATATTTGTAAGTTAATTTATAGCGACCAATGGACTAAGACTTTATGGTTTTCTTCTAAACTAATTTTCTTGAATCTTTGATAAATTAAATTTTTTATCAATTTATATATCTAATATATAAAATTTAATAGTTATATAAATAACAAATAATTTTTTAATATATATCACTATTATAATTTTTTCTTAAAGTCAAATATACTTTCTCTGTATAAAAAAAATTATATATATATATATATATATATATATATATATATATATATATATATATATTGTGATACTTAAATCTTAAAAATAAGTTACAACAAAATAATTATTGAGAATACATAAAGACACAACAATCACTTTTATTTATTTTTTTAATATTCTGAATCAATAAATATTTTTCTCAGCCTTTAGGGATCACTTTTGTTATTTTTCTATATTTTATTTTATATTATTTAGATTTTAATTTAAAATAATATATATTTAATGATAATACTTGTTCTTAAAAGTACTTATAACATCTAAAATTATTTTAAGTATTTTAAAATAAAAAATAAAAAAAAAATATATTAAACAAATATATTTATAAAAATAAAATAAAGTAAAATTGATCCCAAATAATCCTTAATAAAAGGTTTTCAAAGAAAAAAAAAAAATATTTGGGATTACTTTTTTATTTTTTATTTTATTTTATAATTTTATTTTAAAAAATATATTTGATGGGTATTATTAGTTTTAAAATACTCAAAATATCTAAAGCTATTTTAAATATATTTTTAAAATATTATTTATTTTTGAAATAAAATAAAAAAATATAAAAAATACATCAAACAAAGATATTTTTAAAATTATAAATCCCAAACAATAGCTATTTGAGATCACTTTTATTTTATATTATTTTATTTATATTTGTCTCAAATTAAAACATATTTGATGATTATTATTATTTTTGAAAACACTCAAAATATTTAAAACTATTTTAAGTATTTTAAAATAATATTTATTTTAAAAGAAAATAAACTTTTATAAAAATATATCAAATAAATATTTTTTTAAAAATAATACAAAATAAAATAAAACATATAATAAAATTGATCCCAAATAGATAATAAAATACATAATGGATAGGTGACAAAATAAGCCTGCTAAATTAGATATAAATGTTTTACAAATATGTTTCTTCAAAAGACCAATTTTATATAGAACTATCTAATAATTGTCACAACTTTACATTTATATTTTTTTCTTAAAACTTAAAATATGAGATGATTTTAGGAGAAATTAAAGGTTTCACTTATCAGTTCATCATTTTAAATTCTAAGTTGGATCTCTCAAAATCCCAAAAGAACTTCACAAAATCTTATCTTTTGATAGAAACTTTTTTTTTGATAAACTCGATACTTCCCTTTTCTTGCTGGGGCAGGCGATTCAGTTCCCTCGTAGAAGGTAGAGCCCTAGTTGTATTTTCAAGTCTTTTGGATAGATTTAGATCATTATTTAAATATATCCATAAGTTTGAAGATCCAAGCTATGAACTTTAATACTTTCGATTTGATGTGTATCTTCTCAAATTTCTTCCATGTTATTTTTTCACCTCGTAAAAAATTAAAAAAAAATTTCTGCAAATTTCATGTTCCACTCTTCCATGAGGCCTTCCAAGTCTTTATTGAAATTTTTGCGAAGATCATAATCTCTGTATCTTTGAGTTCATGTTTGTCTTGCTCGTGGTTAGACACTGTAGTGGATGTAAAGTCCCACAACTCAAGGATTCACCCAAAGTTTATGTCAGTATCTTTAATGGTTGTTTGGTTGATGTTATTGAAATATTAAATATGATTCATAATTGCATTTGTGTAATTATCTTGATGACAATGAATCAGTTTTATTTAGTTGTTTAAGTGTTATTTCTATGAAGGTTGTTACTTTTTATAATAGATTGGGATCCATTTATTTAATATAAAATTGTATAGATTGTTGGAAGACACATAATTTTGAAAGTCACATGATGTAAATAAAACATACAAGAAAATATTCTTCCATAAAGATAAGTTCACCCAAATGAGCCTAAATCTTTCAAACAAATAATAAAAAAAAAACTAAAAGATAATTCTCAAAAGGCTTTAATAAATACTAGGAATTTTTCATACATATCTATAGATTAAGCTCAAAAATTTTAATTTAATGATAATTTCAGTTCAAAACTACTATTGGGTCCCAAGTCGATATAAAAGTGAAAGGTTGCGATAGGCGTTAAATGAGCATAAAAAATTTATCGAAATAATCATGATATGAATTATTTAAAACATTGTATTAATGCTAGGCGTCCTTGAAGTGGCAGCGTTGTATGAATACTGAAAGGAAATATGCATTAGAGTGCTGTTAAATAATCAGGTTACATTATGGATGGATGTGGGGAAAGAAGTTAGTCCATGAAACTAGAATTAAATTAGAAACTTAGAATATAGATACTACGTAAACTAATGTAATTAATGATATTATGGTTCATAGGAAGATAAATATTTTATGTGTTTAAGAAACTAAATGGGTTGTGAAAGCCAAGGAGATTGTAGTTTAGGTTTTAAACTTTGATATTCATAGAATTGGAAATGGTATGTGTGATTATAGATAAAATTTTAAAGGATAATATTATAAATATTAATAGATTCAGAGATAGAATTATAGATTTAAAGATTATTGTTGATACTAAGATTATCAATGTTATAAGTGTTTATGCTTCTCAAGTAGGTTTGGATGTAGGCTCAAAAGAAATTTTTAGAATGAATTAGAGGATTAATACAAAAGATACCTCTTGAAGAAAAATATTTATTAGAAGAATTAAATGGATATGTTGGTAGAGTGGTAGAAGATTTTAAAATGGTGGTTATAATTTGAGTGACAAATGAAGAAGGTAGGACTATATTAGATTTTGTTTTAGCCTATGATTTTGTAGTTGTTAATACTTTATTTAAAAAAATAGATGAGCATATTATTACTTATAAAAATAGATTTAATAAAACAATTGATTATTTTCTAATAAAAAAATAGATCATTTAGATTATAAAGGTTATTCTAAGTGAAAGTTTAAATATCCAACATCAATTATTAGTCTTAGATTTTAAGATGAAAGATTGAAAGATGAAAAATAAATCAAATTATTGTCCTTAGATTAGATGGGGACACTTAAAAACACTAATAAAATATTTTTAAGCAAATACACTTAGAATTTGGGATGTTCATAAGGAATCTAATATTATGAGGGAAAAAGTAATAAGTGAAATTAAGCAAGTTGCTAAAAATATGCTTAGAGAATCAAAAGGAAAAACTTCTTTTAATAAAAAATAGTTTGTGATGGAGTCATAATGTGCAAGAAAAGATAAAAAATAAGAAGTGTTTTGTTATAAAAATTAGTTTAAATGTAAAAACTCAGAGAATTGAGAAAAATATATAGTGGTATGTAGAGATTCTAAGAAAGCAATATATGATGCAAAAAATTTTACTTTTAGTGATTTATATAATAGATTAAATATCAAAGAAGCTGAAAGATGTATGTATAAATTAGATAATCAAAGAGATATGAGAAGTAAAGATCTAGCTCAAGTGAGGTGTATTAAGGTTGAAAATCATAAAGTACTTTTCTTAGAAAAGGATATTAAAAATAGGTGAATGAGGTATTTTGATAAACTTTTCAATAAATGATCTAAAATACTACTATTTTTAGCAACTTAATACCTAAACAAAAATAGAGAAATTTATTTTTTATCGTTTTAGTAAATCTGAAGTTAGAGAAGCTTTAAAGAAAATAAAATATGAAAAAATAATAGGACTATATTCCATAGTGTGGAAATGTTAGAGATCAAGGAATTTCTTGGCTTACAAATCTTTTAATGTTATTTTAAAGACTAAAAGATGTGAGATGAGTGGAGAAAAATTTGTTGGTTCCTATATTTAAGAATAAAGGTGCACAATAGTGTATATAGAATTAAGTTAATGTGTCATATTAATTATGTAAAATTGATCATAGGTTGATGTGATACAAAGATTTCTCACAATCAGTTTGGTTTCATGCTAGGTAGATCTACTATGAATGTTATACATTTGTTAAGAGGTTTGATGGAGAAGAAAGCAAGGAAGATCTACATATGATATTTATTAATTTAGAAAGCTTATGATAAAGTTTCAAGAGATATTCTTTGGAAAGTTTTAGAAAAGAAAGGAGTTAATATTTGTTATATTCAAGTCATTAAGGATATGTATACTAGAGTTGTTACTTGTGTCCAAACATAAGGAGGATTGACAAAAAATTTCCTAGTTGGATTACATCAAGGATCTTTAAGCTATCTTTTTTGCTTTAGTTATGGATGTTCTTACTAGGCATTTAAAGGAATATGTTCCTTGGTGTATGTTTTTTGATGACATACTTCTTGTTGATAAGACTAGAGAGAGTCCAGGAGAAACTTGAATTATGGGGTTAACCTTAGAGTCTAAAGGTTTTCGTTTAAGTAGATCTAAAATTGAATATATGGAGTGTAATTTTAGTTGTAGAAGTTATAGTGGTAGTGTTGTGACATTAGATGAACAAGTCATTAAAAGAGTGATTTAGATATTTAGGCTCTATTGTCCAAAATGATGATGAAATATATGGAGATGTTATTAGTAGAATTCAAGTCGGATGGTTGAAGTGGAAGAATGCATCGGCTTTATTGTGATAGAAAAGTACTTAAGGAAAAATTTTATAAGATGGTGGTAAGACAATGATGTGCGAGAATGTTGGCAAATAAAAAAGAAGCATGAGACTAAGTTAAGTGTTGTAGAGATGAGGATGCTCATGGATGAGTGGATTTACTCTTAGAGATAAAATGCAAATGAGTATGTTAGGAAAAGTTGGAGTAGCTCTCAGTGAATGAGAGAGTCACCTTAGATGGTTTGGCCACATAAAGCGTAGTCCATGACTTCGGTTAAGAGAGTAGGCGCATTAGATTTGCCTTATATTAAGAAAGGTAGAGGTAGACTTAAAAAGACATGGTTAAGATGTATAAAAAATGATCTTAGTATACTTGAATTAAATGAGAATTTGACACATCATAGGACATAATGGAGACGAAGGATTCATGTAGCTGACCCCCCTTAGTAGAATAAAGGCTTATTGTTGTTGTTGTTGTTGTTGTTGTTGTTGTTGTAATAATTTCAATTCACCGAGATGACACTCTAGTCACAAAAGTGAGGTTTCTTTGCTTTATTGATTGCTTTGCTTATTATTCTTTTGCTTTCTTAACTCTCCATTCTCTCTAATTCTCTCTTATGCCAAAGCCACCATCTGCTATAATTTAGCATGCTTCAAAGCACACAAATCAATGCACACGTATCCTCTATCTATTTAATTATAGGAAGTGATCTTAAATAATCTAGTTTAAAAGTTGACCTAAAATTATCCAAAATACAAATTATTCTAACAAAAATTTTAATAGATCTTTATTCCAAAAATTATTGATTTGTTATTTTGCTAACAAACCTTTGATTTAAATTTATGCTTCTCTTGATCTATATCGGAATTTTAATAATTACAATCATGCAACAATAAAATGGATGACTTAAATGATTCCTCTTGAGCCAAACACTCAAAGATCCAAAACTCAACGGTGAGCAGCATAACCTTAAAGTCAAGTCACATTTGAACTTGGCACCATGAAATGCTAAAGCAATTTTATTGCACATTAAAGTGGATCTAAGGACATCAAAATTACATTTGCTACTAAATTTTTATATCCATGTGGCCATCTATTGCTTTGAATGTTAACATGGAGTCAAGTTATATAACTTAATTTTCTCTAGTAGTATCCCCATTAATATATAGCCGTTGTTCCAAAACCTAGCCCACAATCAAGAAATTAACTTTTTTTCCTTTCTAAAATCAAGATGCTTTAACACAAATCATGAAATTAAAGTAGGTCCAATAAAACATTGCACTCTTCAACATATAAGGTCCATTAACTCTCTTCACCTTAATGTCAATCAACACACCTTATAAACCTGTAGGACTTACTAAGCTATTTCTAATATAAACATAACTACAAGAACATGACTCAAAAGTGAAAACCAACTCCTTATCGATGTGAATGAGATAGCTAAATCTAGAATCCACTATTTTTTTGCATCTATTTACGTAAATCATGAAAGCGCACCATTAATATCCCAATTAGATCTAATAACACTAGTATTTGCATTTTCACTTTATGATTGTCATCACAACTACTACTACTTAAAAGTATGACAATGTCTCTTATGTTCCCCTTCTCAGTAGAGATAAATCACATTCTTGTTTTTGCCAACATAGCTACTTCTATCGTGGTTATAGGTAGACCTCATCTCAAAAGATGATCTTTTAACGAAAAACTCCTCATCTTGCATTTCATCTAAAATGGTTCGAAGTTTAGCAACAATATTTCTAGAAAGAAGTATATTTTTAATATCATTTAATTTGATTGTATATCTTCTATATAATATAATGTCATGAAAAAACTTTCAATTGGGAGATGAAGAGTATGATAATAACAAATTTTGATTTTTAGGATCAACAATTACATCAATAATCCTCAAATTCAAAACAGTAAAATCAAACTTATTAAGATATGATTTAGTGAGTGTATATTCCTACATGTGTAATAAAAATAGTCTTGTTTCTACTAAGGTTTGTTGGAGAGGATTACGGTTGTACAAACACTATAATTGGAATCATATGCTTTTTTATGGTTGTTTCTTTCAAAGCTTTTGTTAATATCTCATCTTAACACACCTAAATCCTTGGAGCTTTTTCATCCATCTTTATCTTGTATTATTTACCCATAGATTAGATATATTTATGCTCACCTTTGTAAATCCCTAAGTCTTTATTGGGTGGAACACTATACATTTTGATTCTCGATTGCTAAAGTTCATCAAGATATTAATCTTATTAATTTCATTCTTTATGTCCAACATATTTCTCATTATGCTTGGATATTAGTTGGTAGGGAAAGAAAACATCTATATGAAAGTACAAATCTAGGGCAAATACAATGAACCACAAATTAATAATAAAAGAGACCAAATCACAAAATATATACAAATTTATGTAATTTGGCTAACATAAACTATGGCGAATGAGATGAGAGATGCATCCATCCACCATATAGAAGCCATATTAATGTAAAAAATATGGAGCACAATTCTAAATGTTAACATCCACAGGTACTAATTTATGAAAAAGAAAATAAAAATGAAATGAAAAATGAAAATGAAAATGAAAAAATATGAAACTGAAAATGAAAATAAAAAATGAAAATGAAAAAATGAAAATGAAAATGAAAATATGAAAATGAAAAATGAAAATGAAAAAGAAAAATGAAAAATAAAATGAAAAATGAAAATGAAAATTGAAAATGAAAATGAAATAAAATGAAAAATGAAAAAAAAATGAAAAATGGAAATGAAATAGAAATGAAAATGAAAAATGAACGAAAATGAAAAAATGGAAATGAAAATGAAAATGAAAAATGAAAAAAATGAAAATGAAAAAAAAAATGAAATGAAAAAAAGAAAAAAAGAAATGAAAAAATGAAAAAAAATAAAATAAATGAAAAAAAAATAGAAAATGAAAATAAAATGAAAAATGAAAATGAAAAATAAATAAAATAAAATGAAAAATACATAAAAAAAATGAAAAAATAAAGAAAATGAAAAATAAAAAATGAAAATAAATAAAAAAAAAATGAGAAAATAAAATAAAAAAAATGAAAAGAAAATAAAAAATGAAAATGAAAATGAAAAAAAAGAAAAGAAAAAAAAAAAAAAAAAAGGAAAAGGAAAAAAAAAAAAAAAAAAGGAAAAAAGGAAAAGAAAAAAGATAATGGAAATGGAAAAATGAAATGAAAATGGAAATGAAAAAATGAAAATGAAAATGAAAATAAAATAAAATGAAAAAATGGAAAATGGAAAAAAAATGGAAGATGGAATTATGGAAGATGGAAGATGGAAATGGAAGATAAAGATGAAAGATGAAAAGTAAAAAAATGAAAAATGAAAAATGAAAATAAAAATGAAGAAAATGAAAAAAGTGAAAAAAAAAATGAAAAAAAAAATCATCTCCACCTATCTACGGCACTCTTTTCTCTCTCATTTGTTTGACTCTGGTGATTCTTGGTTCTCACTAGGGATTTTGAGACGTTGTCGATTTCTTCTTATTCGAGGTTGTTGCTCAAATATGCTTCATCTTTTTTATGAATACAATAAACGCTAATCCTTGGGGTAAACCTCCAAATTCTGATATTCACATTAGGGCATCAAGATTTTTGGGGGTTTCTAGTCATAATAGCTCATCGGCTTCGAAATCCTTTAAAGATGTGCTTACTGATAAGGATGTTAGCTCTGGTGAGTCTTTTGATATTCTTTCGACTTTTTTAGAGGAGTGCCATCGGTTTGATCTTTTCTCTTATGGGTCAAATGTTATTGTTCTCTTGAGCTTTTACTTTCTTCTTTTATTTTATTTTTGTATTAGTTTGGGATTTATCTCTTTAGATTTATTGTAGCTCTTTTGAGCATTAGTTTAGATATCTATCCCATTTACGGACTTTGTATCTTCTTTCTTTGGTAATAATATTCCTATCTTTTTGTTTTAAAAAAAAAAGTTAAAAAAAATGTGTATATGTCAATTTCTCCAATTTCTCCCAAGAAATAGTGGTTTGCAATGGGAGCATTTCTATTTTTTTATTATTTTTATTTTTATTTTTTATTTTTTGGTGTACATGCAACTCAATAGAAGCATAAAAAAAATAAAAATAAAATTAGAATTATTATAACTCTATAGAGCCTTTATGTAATAAAACAATGATATGAGTTAGTTATTTTGCATTTGTTTTAGTTTGTGCATTGAATTTTTTATAAAAATAAAGTGATTAACACATGATATCTAATAGGGTCTATACAATATACTTATTATCCATGGCACACATCTCATGAATCAATTTGAGTTATCCCTAATCTTCTTTGTTTCTTCTCCCCACATTGTAAGACGATTTAATTTTTAGCATTAACAATATATAATAGTTATATAAGTTTTAATAACTTTGTACTATCAATGTTTGTAATGAGGTTATATTTATCTCTATCAAATCTGATTTTCAAGTTGCACAAATCAAATTCAAAAGGCATTAATATAATTTGAGCAAATCTATCATTTTTGAAAAATTTAAGCTAAAAGATACAATGAAACATATGCACGGATTGTTTTGAATGAAAATAAACCTTCAACTCATCCTAATTTTCTCTATTTCCTGGCTTGTTTTTGTAGAATGGAAGAGATGGAAATTCATGAAGAAATCATCTACTTGAAGAAATGCTTAGAGGAAAACAAGGAGACTATCTGAGTGCACCATATTGAAGCTTTGTCATCTTGTTCCTTGAAGAAAACTTCATCAGTAAAACCTCCTCAAACAATGGGTTGGAATCATTTGTTATTAATTTTTTCTGATTTAGTTGATAAAATTAATTTTAATGATTAAAATATGTATCTTCAAAGGTTTTTTTAAATTTATTGCATGATCATATATATAGTAGTAATATTAAGATTCTTTTGTGAATAGATGAAGGTTTAGGGTAGTGATAGAATTAAAATTTTCTCTGTAAAAAGATATATGAAATAAGATAAGGCGATTAGTATAAAGAGAGGTTGTTGGTTTTTTTATTTGGTTGCATTACAAAAGAAAAGCATGTTTGTTCAAAAGAGGGATGGCTTCACAAAATAGATAAAATAAGGCACCATGTTTATGAATATTAAATCTGAGGGACAAAGTAACTTAATAGAAGGATAATTCCACAATGGTAACAATGTTACATTAATACTCCACAGTTAAACCAAAAATTAAAGAAATTAATAACATTTCTCTCAAAATCAAAGTTGAGAGTGACAAAATATAAAATCACTTATTAATTCCCTTAGTGAAAACTTGGGAACTAGTTTCTACATAGTAATAACCGACTAAAGAATGTTGGAAGATCATCCAAAAAACCTAAGAAAATAGCTTAAAATTTAATAAATAAATTGGATGCATACTATTCATCATACATCCTCTAGAAATGATTGAACATTTTAATATGCAAGGAAAAGATAATTCAAATAAAAAATGAAAGATATAGTTGCTATTGTACTTTATAAAGAACTCCTGTTACGCTTTGTAGGGCTCCATTTTCTCTTTCTGATGCCTCATTCGGATGAATGTCATTCTTCTATTTTGAATGTCAATTGTAATTAGATCTTTGTTTGGATGAGCCCAATTGGTCCTCCTTGATAGGAGATAAAAAACTAAAGTTCATGCATGGTGCAATTTAAATATGATAATTTAAGGCTATTTGGAATCAATTTTGTTTTATATTTTTATATTTTTTATTTTATATTTATTCTTAAATATTAGTATGTTTTTTTAAAATTTTTTAAATAAATAAAATATGTCTAAATACACTCAAAACAACTTTTAGATGTTTGAGTGTTTTAAAATATATCATTATAAAATATGCTTTATTTTGAAATAAAATAAAATAAAAAATAAAAAATAAATTGATCTCACATGAACTTATGATTAACATTTGTTAAATCAAAGAAAAAAATTTGACTTTTGATTGTATACACTCAATTCATATAAATAATCTCTATTTAGAGGGATGAGGCTCTTTCCTAGATCTTGAATGAAATTTTATATGAAAAATAAATATTATACTAAATTATCTAAATCTTCACACATGTTTGCTATGGGAAATCTTCTAACATGTTCATGAGATAATTTTTTTTTTAATTTTATATGTTGTTATTAAAATGAAATACACTTGCATATGACCAACAACAAATCCATGTGATCCTCAAAATCATGATTTTCAGAGAAATGAAAAGATGGAAGATCAATCATTAAAAGCTGTAAAAAAAAAATAGGCACATGAAGCTCTACCAGCAACATATTTCTTGACTAATAAAAAACAACCTTTTGATTTGCATCACCTTGACTCATCAAATGGATGATCAAGTCTGTTAATTTTTTAACTTCTTGGATCTAATTCGAATACTTATTTTCAAATTCACAAAAAAAGCAAGATATACAAGGCAACTCTTCCTTGTCTCATCAAATAATTAATGGTTAAGAAAGTAGGTATTCTCTTTCTTTTATCTAAACATAATAACAAAAGAATGTAAGAGTTTCACAAAATTGATGCTTGTGGTTTCAATGTTTCTATAATTTGCAGTTGTTTCTCATCTGGTAACAAGCGTTAAGAGAAATTGAAATAAATTTGTAAAAAAATTAGAGATTACCATAAATTTGTTTATCAAATATACCATAAAAGAAAACATGCAAAATAAATAGAACATTTCTTTCCAAGTCAACAACGACTCCCATTATTGACAAATAAAAGATAACAATATGTAGTGATCCAAAATGGTAGAAACAACAAATTAATTGACCAAAACACTGAACAATTTTAAAATATTAAAATACTTTGAGACAATATTGGCTGCATGCAAATAATTGAGGACTATTTTTTATTTAGCCCAACATTTTACTTCTATAAGAAACAAAATCATTTCAATCTCACCCGGTACAGGATTCCCCAATGTGCAGATTGGTGTATAATCAAATAAGCAATTGCAAGAGATAAAGAACCAAGATGAAGAAAAATGATGAAACACAATGCATTCATTCACAATGAAAGATGTGTTACGTCAAACCTTAAATTTTCACTAAGTTGTATGCAACAATGTAAGATTGTCAAGAGAACATATAAATCTATAAAGATATCTATCTTAAATCTGAATTTAAGATTGACAAAAAAATAAATAAAAAAGAATTGTTCAATAAGCACTCAAAATACATGTTTAACATAACAAATCCAAAATTTCAAACCTTAAAAATGGGATTTTTAAATAAATGCAATCATTATTCTCAAAAACAAGTGCGGGACCTATCAAGCATCCTCAATCATTATGGCTAATCACAACAATTAATCTCAATTGATGAGCTTAAAATAAAAAGACTAGAGATATGAACAACACGAATACAATCCTTCTTTGCATAATTTAGCAACCTTTAAAAGATTCTACAATATTTGAATATGCTTGATTTGATAGGGTTCTCGTATTATTTCTGAAAACCAAAGTCATAAAGCTACTATTTAAAGATCATTAGAAAAAAACAATATCAAGAGCCAACAACATACATCCTTGTTAAAGAAGGAACAAACTTCACGTTTTTTTCAAGAGTCTTCCCACTAGCATATAGGCATATAATGTAAGATTAAAATGTTAAGGGCGCTTCAAAGATATCATTGCACGTACATGTATCCAAAACCCTTCTGAACAATTGCAGGTGTTCCCCAATCGAAAGAATGGCGTTAGTTATAGCTTCCATGAAAAAAAATATATATACATATAGATTGTAAAAATCAAATATGAAAATCAAAAATCTAGAAGAAAAACAAAACATTCATACACCATGCAAATCTTCCATCACATATTTACCACTTGGCTTAGATCGCAAGGAAAGGGGCGGCATCTTGACCTTGAAAATCATCAAGAGTCAAATTCAAACCTCTGAGACCTAAAAGAAACCGAAAATGTAATTGGACGGATGACGCCTTGCATTCCACACATACACACACACACTAGCAATGGCAATGTAACCGATTAGTAGATCCACCAAGAGCCATGACTAATTGCATTTTGTAGTGATTTCTCTGTTATGATGTCTCGAGGCTTTAAGTCCATCTTTTAGATCCAACATATACTTCCTGGTAGAGCATTCATCTAACTTCAATGGGTCTTGAGATGTTGATGAGCTTTGATATGAATGAAATAAAAAAAATTTTAAAATAATATTATACACTTAAAAGAAAAATATTAAGTTAAAGATGGGAAGCGGCGTATATTTTATCTCCCAATAGCACTTCCAGAACACTTAGGAAGGGATAGTACCTAGGGAGAGTCATACCCATCGTTTCAATGCGAAAGCCATGGTATTTGCATATACATGCCACCACAAACTCTAAGAATTGCAAACTCTCTTTAGTCATCATGATTAACCCACATACTCTCCATAGCTAGAAACAATCTCAACAAAAAAAGAACATGTCACATCTGATTCATGACACAAGGAAAGATATCAAAAGAAGTGTAAGCCTCTAGAGTTCATGAAAAAAAAAGCACTTTTAGATTCAACAATTTACAATGACTTCAAGATGGAATTCAAGCACTTTGCATATGATTAAGAAGTAATGGATATAAAGAGTAATTACAATGAAAGGTATTATGGAACCATAATGAGATAGGTATCAACACAAGGAACCAAGGATCTATGTTACATATAGATTTTTCGAAAAAATAGAAAAATACAAGTTTGATCTTACAATAGTACCTTAAGAACTTTGTGATATTATCAAGAAAATATATTTAACAAGTAAACTCCATTTCTATGATATTCTGGGTCCCTAAAAGGGAATATATTGCTGAAATGTGTCCATGTTATATTGAAAACACAAATCTCAGCACAACCCTTATTTGGTACGTGTTCTCTTCCTATTGGCCCTTTATTTCCTTGAGTTGTGATGATGAAATTTTTATTTAACAAATACATATGTTACTCTATTGGAAAAAAAGAGATTTTAAGATAGATTACTTTTGGTGGGCAATAGGAAAAAGTATAGTATATCAATATATTGTAGTTATTAGATTTGTATCATAAAAACATTGATTGTAAACATTGATTGTGTCGATCAAATACTTTTGATTACTAGATTTCAATAAGGATAAACATTGAGTTTTATCTTTACTTGTTGTTACAAGATATTTACAAGAATATTCAGTGAAGTGATTTGATATATGCTTTTTGCATATGACATTGTTCTTATCAAATATCTATTAAAATAAGCGAAAAGTTGGAATATCAGAAAATTTGTAGAAAGCAAAGAACTTAGGATTAGTAAAATAAAATGTTATATGATATTAATAGGCATAATATTAAAATATTAATTGATATGTGTAAAAAAAGTGATACTTTAAATTTGATAGATTTAAATATTTTGAATCTATTATGCATATGAAATAGAATATAAATAAGAGTACAACCTTTAGAATTACAGCTAAATAGTTAAATTTAGCTAAATTGGTCAACTGCCTCCAAGGAATTAGGTGGACTATGTTGTATGAGCTCAAATATTGCATAGTAAAAAAAAATGTTTGAGATGCTAACATATCACAGCGCAACCAATAACATGGAAGAGTTCAATCCATTCAAGGCTTTCTAGTGATACAAATTATTCACACACAAGCTTTATGTAATAGACCAAGAGATGAAAAGCAATAATGAGTTGATTTAATAGTATATAAAGGAACAACTATACTACATCTTCATAAGCAAAAAGACAATGATGAAACTCAAAACAGTTTTATGTAACAAGAATTGTATCACTACACGAAAAGCGGATACTATATCAAATGTTTTTCCCTTGTATAAATAACATCAAAACATGATATTATATTTTTACCAATGCACATTGGCGATCTATCGATAATTAGGATATTTCTAGTCATGAAATGCAAGCACAGTTTTAAGAAATATTTACAAAAAAAAACTTTAGAGGCTGAATTATTATACAAGGTATTAGTTTTATTAAGACCTCCCCTAAAACAAAGCAGAAGAAAGTGTCTAAGCTGAAAAATGTCAACAATCTTTATGGCTTTGCCAAAAATATTGCCATAATCATGAAAATCTGGATCCTCTATTTAATAAAGTTTAGTTCCGATTTTCAAATAAAAATCAGGATAATTTAATGAAGTGGAGCGAGAATAAGGAGATATCTCCCACGAATGCTCTTTGAATTATCAAGACGAAAAAATATCTATTGATTGAGTTCCACTTTAATTCCGATAACAATTTAATGGTGTTTTACATGCGAAATGAAGAGGTTCATTGCCACATATAAAATTGAAAGTACACAATCCTAACAAAAAACTTTCTATAATAAAAAATCATGGTTCATCAACCAAAAGATTTTTAAATCAAAATTTGACCTTTATCGTTCCACCATATATCATGATACTAGTTGATTGAGCCATCCCATTGCCATAATTGTCAGCATCTAACAATTAAATTTCAAATCATAGAACATCGAGAGTTACATAAAGGCTGACATCAAAAAACCATGTTAAAAGAAATTAGCCTTCAAAAATGAATTTCTATCTTAATGAACTTTTACACAATATGGTACCACAAATAAGCTTTACTTGGCTCATATGCAAACACTTGACAAGGATGAGAGTATAAATATTAATTGTGGAATATGTTATCTTCCCTGCATGTTGTGTTGAAGGCATGCATATATGTAGGTTCCTCACCACACCATAATTATTAGAAGAGTATACAAGAAAGTTGGTTCTTTTTTTTGAAAGTATCTAAGTTCTAGCGTTTGTATTAAATGATTAGTCAAATGGGTTTATTAATGTAATTAATAATTAATTCTAATTATAATTATATATGAATATATTGAATGCAAAATAAAATGTTATTAATCTTAAGTTAGCATGATTATGGCAAAATATAGACAATTTTATAAATTTGGATAACAAAATATAAATTAGTGATTAAAATATATTCTCCACTTCTATAAACTCAAAATACTTCAAAAACAATAAGAATTGAATTAAAAAAATTAATTCATTCAAAATGAAAACATATTAAAACTCAAATCAATGAAGCTCACTTCTTAAACCCGTTTAGAAAATTTGCATCTAAACAAAGTAGCATTGGGTTAAAATTGAAAAAAAGAAAATGAAATCTGCTAAAAAAACAATATGAGGCGGTGAGAGAAATGAAATAAAAGGGATCTTCACCATTCAATGTGTCACACCTCGGATGACCCCACCTTTATCTTAGGGGTCAAGTGTAAGAATAGGATGACTTCGGTTGGACCAGATTCCAGACCGTTCCAACCGGTGCTCTGACGAGCAAATTTTGCATAATCAAATCATCAAATATTTGCAATTCATACTACTTAACTTAATTCATATCACAATTCGGAAGCATGAAATCTTTAAGTTTATAAATAAATATCTGAGCAACTAAAGACATTTAATTGTATGCATTAAAAGCCTTTAATCTTTCCAAACTATACACCAAAACTGTGCAATTCAACAAAACAGACTAGCTTCTACCCTACTCGTCTTTTTCTGAAATTATCAACGGTAGCATCATAAGCTAAAGCTTTGTGAGACAAGAATGCTAAACTAAGCTCAGTACAAGACAGTAGGAACAATCATGCATGTACATTTAAATTTGCAAAGCTGTCTGTCGTGATAATGTAACAATATCGAACAATATGTTTTAGTCTTGTGAAATGTAACAATATAAGCGAACAATATGTTGTAGGTAATATCGTAGGTTTATCTGATGTCAAGCGTAATTTTCATTAAATCATTTGGTTCTGTTATATCAAATCATTTTCTAGAAATGTCATTTATAATTGCATAGGTTTTGACTTCATAACAAAGGGTCGTCCACATCACCTAAAAAATGAAGGTAGCGGCGAGAACCATACCCAATTGACTCCAATTACTAACGCTCCAACCTCAAAATGTCGTCGGAATACTAAGATCCCCTAATCACGGCTCATCTCGAACTTTTATTTGCATTCAGCTTTAGCCTTCCTATCATAATTTTCGACATTTTCTGTTTATCATAATGCATTTTAACATATTTTCAAACATTTCTATATGCCCCAATGAAATCATATGCTAAACTAGGCTTATAATCATTGTAAATCAATAATCTATGCAAGGTTAAGTAATAAACATTTGTATTTACATTCAATATGTAAATACCTATATGTCATTCATACAATTTATACGAAGTGGTAGAAACAGTGGCATACATAGGAATAGAAACTGAATTTAAATTAGCAATTATGTCTCACCTCAGTGTCTAGGTCAGTGTCGTGATGTGCTCAATGATTCCTCATCGAGTACACAACCTATCATTAAATAATTCTTCTAAATACTTCATACATACAAATGAAACTCATAATTAACACCAATCTTAATTGATATCTCCTTATAAATTTGAAATCTTGATGCGACTCCAAAGTAATCTACTAATGCCAATATTAATTATCTGCTTCAATCAACAAACTAAAATTAACAAACAACGATAATGTCAATCCTAAACCCCCGTTCAATAATTCTGCAACTCACCTAGTAGCCAAAATAGTTCGGAACTTCCCAATCACGCATTTCAACACCAAGGAAGGCTGAGACAAAGGAGCGAAAGAAAATTAGCAACTTACAAAATTTCCTAAGTTTCCCCGATCGGCCAGGAATAGGAAATCCCGAACCGAGCCGATCGGTTCACGGGATTTCAGGCAGCGACTCGGATTTTCCAACCGTTGGTTCACGGGACTTACTGGCGTTTTAGCGGCAAGAAATCTGAGCTTCCAAGTGTGGCGGGTCAGCAAAGCGTTCTGAGCTCGAACATCGTCTATGCACGGGAGCGACAATTCGCCGAGATGGCGAAAGATTGCGTTAGTGTCGAGCATCCGTCGAAGCCGAGGGAAGGAAAGGAAATCCATCGATGCAAAGCGAAGGAGCGAGTGGTCTCAATTAAATGTGAATACGGCATGGAAGGAACGAAATAGATGAACTCGATCCCATACGCCGAGGCTTTAATCACCATGCATGCTAGCTTCTGATAATTATTCGTAATACAATTAATTAGTAAAACAAAATTAATTAAGAATAAACTATGGATTAATTGGATATTACAATTTCTTAAAAAAATTTCATCCTCGAAATTTCTTCTGAATCATTCAAACAGAAAGGGAAACTTCTGCCTCATCTCTTGTTCAACCTCCCAAGTAGCTTCTTTGATTGGTCTATGCTTCCATTTAATTTTAACATAGGAAATTTATCTATTTCGTAATCTCTTCACATCAAATTCTAAAATCTTTTAAAACCAATGCATAAGTCAAATCGGTTGTATTTCAAACTTTGTATATGAAATCTTCTGCATCTCATGATCCATTTTCTCAACATTGAAATGTGAAAAATGTTGTGAATGTTTGCCAATTCAATGGGTAAGGCAAGGCTGTAAGCCCTATTGCCGATCCTTTCAATGATTTCAAAAGGTCCTATGTACCTAGGGCTCAATTTACCTCCGTGTCCAAATCTACTAATTCCTTTCATAGGTTTGACTTTCAAAAATACAAATTCTCTAACTTGAAATTCTATAGCTCGGTGCTTTAAGTCGTAATACTTATGGCGATCCGGCGACTTTCAATCTATCTCGATTCGATTTTCTTTGTAGCATCAACCGACTGGACCTATTGTCTTTCTCCCACTTTGACCCAACTCAATGGAGTTACACTTTCGACCATACAATGCTTCATACAGCCATCGAATACTAGATTGGTAGCTATTATTGTAAGCAACTCGATCATAGGAATATGATCTTCCTACCTCCAAAATCTAAAACACATAGTCTCAACAAATCTTCTAGACTTGAATTGTTCTTTCGATTGCCCATTAGTGCGGATGAAAAGTCAACTTAGCGTGTGCTAAGCCTCTCAATTCCTTTCCATAATCGAAGTAAATCTACCATCTCGGAGGCGATCACTTTGGTACACCATGAAGTCTTTCAATTTCTTTAACATATAATCTGGACAATTTATCAATGAATCTGTTTCATGGGTAAGAAATGAGGCGACTTGGTCAATCTACCACAACAACCAGATCTTATCACGCACTAGATCTAGAAATCCCATAACAAAATCTATAGCAATTTCTTCCACTTCGGTATAGGTAATAGTAACAATCCGATGCTTTGGCTTAACACAATAACATTTAGAGACATATTTATGTCTTTCTTCATAACCACCAAAATCGCTTTTAAATCTTTATACATTTTGAACTACGGATGAATAGTATATCCATGAGCCTCCAGTAAAATTTCTTGTCTCATTCCATCATCTATGTGAATTCTTAATAACACCCTCTGCATCTAAAAAATTCGCTTCGACATTAATTTGTTCAATGAATTTATGATATCGATCCGGTTTACTGCGGATTCTATCCAATAAAGTTGATTGCCTATCAATTGAGATAAATGCCCGTCACGAATATTCTAACTTCTAGCTGTAGAGCCTCTAATTCTCTGATCAACTCTGACTTTTGAGTAATAATCCAACCGGGATTTATGGTAATGCATGACCACATTAGCTTTGCACGGACTATCGAATATCTAAATCATAATCTTTTTGAATTCAAGCCATCTTCTTTGTCTTAGATTCAATTCTTTTTGTGTAAAGATATATTTAAGACTCTGATGATCAATAAAAATTTCACATTTCACTCCATATAAGTAATGTCTCCAAATTTTAAGAGCAAAAACCACAGCTGCTAACTCTAGATCATGCACGGGATAATTTCTTTTATGAGGCTTTTTGTCTGAAGCATAAGCAATTACTTTCTATTTTGCATTAAAACACAAACCTTTTAAAGATGCATCACTAAATATTTGAAATCCCTCAGTTCCTGATGGAATAGCTAAAACTGGGGCGGTGGTCAAATGCTTTTTCAATTCTTGAAAACTCTGCTCACATTCAGCTGTCCATTGAAATTTGATATCATTTCTCAATAAATTAGATAGAGGCATTGCAATATGAGAAAATCTCTTGACAAACTTCCTGTAATAACCCTAAGCCCAAAAAACTGCGAACTTCTGTAACATTCTTTGGTGCGGACCATTCTAAAATTGCTTTTACTTTTTGAGGATCAACAAAACTCCGCCATTGATAATGTGACGAAATGGGACTATGCATCCAAAATTCACATTTTGAAAATTTGGCATATAATTGATTTTGTCTTAACAATTCTAAAACAATCCTCGGTGATTTGCATGCTCTTCATCGGTTTTAGAATAATATCAAATATAAAGATGATAAGGGTCCAAGGGCTTGAAAATACGATTCATTAAGTCCATAAAGACTACAGGAGCATTAGTTAAACCAAATGGCATAACAAGGAATTCATAATGTCCATACCTAGTTCCAAAAGCTGTTTTAAAAATATCGCATCTTTAACTCTAACGATGATATCGGATCATCAATTACGAAAATATGGCTCCCTGATCAAATAAATCATCAATCCTCGGTAGTGGTACTTGTTCTTATTGTCACTTTATTTAATTCCCGTAATCAATACACAATGATAGACCCATCCTTTTTCTTAACAAATAATATCGGTGCACTCCACGGTGAGTTGCTGGGCCGAATAAATCCTTTGTCTGTCAATTCGCGCAACTAGCACTTCGCATATCTTTGAGCCATCCTGTGAGATTTATGTATAGAAGTTGTACCGGTTGTACATCAATTCCAAACGCACTTCGTCTTTGGTGTGAATTCCTCAGGAAACACATCAGGAAATTCCGCAACAACTGGAATATTTTTCAGTTCAAACACCTCCTTATTCAACACATCTAATTTGGCTAGAAATACCATTTCACCGCTTCTTAAACTCAACTTCTTGCACTAATCAAAGACATGGCATTCTTATCACAAGAAAAATAAAATGATTTTTCACCGTGCATGCAAAATTTCACTCTCCTCTTCCGATTCAATTGTTGAAAAATATTTGATCAACCAATCTATACCTAGTATAACGTTAAAATGTCTGATTGGTAAGATAATTAGTTCTGTAAGAAATTATTTATCTTGAATGTTAATGTCAACACAATTCTATTTGTATTCAAACTATCACGAGAAGGCATTACCATCAATGGTGTGAAATAAATAGTATCAACACGGTGGAAAAGGAATCGAAATGAATGAATCGCTGGAATCAAACAACAACCCAAATGATCGAAATTTTAAGCATACGACACTTCATTTGATTCCTTGCTTCTTGTGGAGATAGCAAAACTCGGCTTTTATTGGAGGGTTGGTTTTTTAGTTAAAGTTTCTCCTTTTCTTGAATTGAAGGTTTTCCCAAAATTGTATGTTACACGGCTTCGGCTTCCAAAACTTTCTTTGTTGATATCCCACGATAATTGTAAGATTTTATGTCCTTCTTCTTCTCAAATGGGCAATCGGTTTACATGTCCAACGACCACATCTACATTTCCACATCCAACAAGACATTGACCAAAATGTCGCTTTCCACACTTATCACAAATAGGTTTCTCCAATTGAATTTGTTTCTGTCATCATCAAGCTTAAATTTCTTGCTAGGCAAATCTGGCCTTCTTTCAAAGCTTTTGTGTTTGCCTTGAGAATCCCATTGCTTGGAAAAATTCAACTCATTTTCAATTCTAGCCCTTTCAACTAACAGAACTCACTGATATCAAATGGTGCTAGTGTCAACCTTAATTGATCTCTGAGGTCTTGCAGAAATATATGATATTTCTCTTCCTGTGTATTGATATAATGTGGAGCATATCTAGAAAGAGAAGTGAATTCGGCTTCATATTGCATTATAGTTTTGGATCGAGTTAGATTGAAAAATTTGTCTTGTAAAGCAAGTCGGGCTGATGGAGGAATAAACCAATCTTTGAATACTTTGACAAATTCATCCCATTTGATCTGAGTAATAGGTATCAGGTTAAATCTTTCCCTGTGTTGAGCCTGCCACCACCTTTCTGCCTCCCCTTCTAATACAAAAGTAGCCAGTACTACTCTTCTATTTTCAGGGCAAATCATCCCATCCAAAATTTTTCCAATTTTAAGCAGCCAATCTTCGCCACTATAGGATCAGCTCCCTTGAATCTTATGGTTTGAACATTTGAAATATCCTCAAATGTTGGTCCACTTCAACCAAACTCGGATCTATGCCCCAGTGTGATTTTTCCATAGATGCTAGCTTATCAACAACACGGGAAATCAACTACCCTTGCAATTCATCGCTCTACCTTCACCACTTGCTCTGGGTTGTATTTCACTCTGTTAGAATTATCTCAGCATGCGGTTCAGTGCATTTGGTCAGAGGGGACCATCTAACCTTTGCATTTCTTGAGCAAATTAAGTAATTATAAAAATATTTATATGATACATATTTATTAAATATCATACATGCAAGAAATTAAGAACATATAGATTCTAACCCAAAATTAATCATCCTATAGCTCGTATTGATCAATTCACACTTATTCTAAATCCAAATCATGCTTCCATTATTATTGCTCATCATCTCAACCTTATTGCTCTGATACCACTTTCTGTCACAACCCAGATGACCCCCACCTTTATCCTAGGGTCAATCTGAAGTGTAACAGAATAGGATGACTCAGTTAGACATAGATTCTACCGACACGTTCCAACCTGTGCTACTGCAGAACGAGCAAGTAAAATTTGCATCTAATCAAATCATCACAAATATTTGCAATTCATATACTACTTAACTTAATTCATATCACATGAAGCATGAAATCTTTAAGTTTGTAAATCTGAAGCAACTAAAGACATTTAATTTATGCGTATCCAAAAGCCTTTAATCTTTCCAAACTATACACCAAAAGCGTACAATTTAACAAAAGCATAACCCACCCTTCGTCTTTTCCAAATTATCAATAGCATCATAAGCTAAAGCTTTGTGAGACAAGAATGTTAAAGTAAGCTCGGTACAGAGAGGAACAATGCGTATGTACATTTAAATTTGTAAAGCTGTAGTAATATAACAATATCGAACAATATGTTGTACTTTGTGAAATGTAATAATATAAGCGAACAATATCTTGGGTAATATCGAGGTTCATCTTGTATCAATGTCAAGGAGCGATAATTTTAATTAAATTATTTTAGTTCTCAGTTCTATATCAAATCATTTTCTAGAAATTTTATTTATAATTGCATAGGTTTTGACTTCATAACAAAAGAGTCGTCACCCGGCCCGTCGGCCTAAAGCTAAAGGTAAGGCAGGGCCATAACCATACTATTTACTACGACACCAATTACACTACGGCTCCAACCTCAAAATGTCGAGTTAATACTAAGATCTCCTAATCACATTATCTCGTCGAACTTTTGTCATGCGATTCGTAACATAGCCTTCCTATCATAATTTTTTCGATATTTTCCTATTTATCACATTACGCATTTTAACATATTTTCAAACATTTCTATATGCCCAATGAAATCATATGCTGAACTAGCTGGCTTATAATCATTGTAAATCAATAATCTATGCAAGGTCAAGTAATAAACATTTGTATTTGCATTCAATATGACAGAAATATCTATATGTCATTCATACAATTTATACAAAGTGGTAGAAACAGTGGTATACATAGGAATAGAAACTGAATTTAAATTAGCAATTATGTCTCACCTCAGGTCGATTGATGTGTGTCACGATTCCTCCTCAAGTACACATTAAATAATTCTTCTAAAACTTCTATAACATACAACTCAATGAAACTCATAATTAACACCAATCTTACAAATAGATATCTCCTCATAAGCTTTAATCGAGATGCGACTCAAAGTAATCTACTAATGCCAATATTAATTGCGCTAATTAAACTAAAATTAACAAACAATGATAATGTCAATCCTAAACCCCTTTATAATTCTGACTCACTGGCCAAAATAGTTGAAACTTAATCCGCATTTCAACACACCAAGCAAGGTCAGAAAGAATAGGAAAAGAAAATTTGCAACTTACAAAATTCCCTAAGTTTCCTCGATCGGCAGCAGAAATCCGAGAAGTCAATCGGTTCACGGATTTCCGACAGCTTACGGGATTTTCCAACCCGTTGGTTCACGGGACTTACAGTGACGTTTTAAGCGGCGAAATGGGCTTCCAGTCTCGGGTCCAGTGAAGGCGTTCTGAGCTCAGCGATGCGTCTTGAGGCGACAATTCCGTCAGCCGAGGAAGGCGAAGCGTGTGGTTCGTGTTCCGTGTCACGAGCGTCTCGGCCGATCCGAGGAAGAGAGAAAGAAAATCTCGATCGGCCAAAAGGCGAGGCGGTCTCGATCAGCGGAAATGGCGGGCGCGGTATATGACAGGTCGATCCCCATACACGTGTCAGGGCATTAATCCGGCCATTGCGATGTCTAGTGAAAATAACAATGGGTTAATTAGTAAAACAAAATTAATTAGAAATAAATTATGGATTAATTGGATATTACACAATGCAAATCACGAAATCATTTTAACGTGAACAATTTAAAGGCACAATAAATATCCAAATTTCTACATCGTTAATCGATGATCCAAAGCTTCTCTTTGATTCCATTGATGATGTGCTTACGAAATGAAGAAGAGACATTTGGTTGCACTCTGTCTTTATCAAACCAACCATTTTGGTCTAAACAAGAATATTTCATCAAGGAAGCATGCGAAGGATGGCATTTGGATGTGCGTTTCCAAGCACATTGAAGTAGGTTGTCGAGAAAGATTTGGATGGTTCAACTTGGTTTGATCTTGGTTTGAAATGAAGTGGTGAGATTGGAAATGCCATTTTAGATTTTTTTTTGTTTGAAGAAACAAACTGAATTGTGGGATTGATCTTGAGTGTTCATAATGGAAAATAATGGTTGAAAAGTATGACTTGTTAACATATAATTATTTTCCACATGAAAGGGTGTTTTAACATGGGATGGCTCAACAAGTGTTTGTAGTAGCATAAGAAAATCTGATCTCTTTCTCTCTCTCTTGCCCCTCCCCACAGAATAGATACCTGGGGTTCAGTCAGTTTTAGTTTTGGGGAATTCTTGCTTTCTTGGTGATGCAAAAATGATGGAAATTTGGAATTTATGAGTGCTGAATTTTCTATTTTGTTTGTTCATTACTTCTTTTCTATTTTGCACTATAACACAATCCCTCACCAAAGATCTATATGCACCATACTTGGTTGTCAAGGTAGAGGTCATATCTTGAGTTTGGATTGAGACTTTCTTTAAAAGAAATATTCATTAGCTCTTGGATTGAGACTTTCTTAACTAAGTAATTTTAATTTGCCCTTTAACAATCTATCTTAAGAGATTAATAATTTTTCATCTTTAAAGTTTTTACTATCTTATTCTTGGATTAAATTTCAGAATTCAATCTAATCTCTATGAATGCAATAAAAGAGAAGAATCGAATAATAAAGGATTTTTTTTTTTTTAAGCACTGAATGTTCACAACCACACGCTTACGAGCAATAGCCAATTTCATGCATTCTACTTTAACAGAAAACACCACATTCTTATAGTATTTACAAAAATCACTCCCAAAGTTCATAAAATCACACATATTCTCGATTCTAACAAACAAAAGTGGTTCTAAACGGACCAATCACACAAAACTATAGAAATTTGATACATTCTGCAGGCGGTGATCACAAGATGAGAACCTTACGACTTAGTTGGTTTTCACTTGCATTATACATGGATGGATCATCTCATTTCAGAATTGGCTATAGCTTCTGATGACATTTGACTCTTCTTTAAATCTGTATATAAATTCATTTTGTCATAAAACTCTGTATTTACACAATAATGGTAAAGAAATTTAAACAAAAAAAAAAAAACTAGCTTAATGAAGAAGATGATAAACTTATTCATATTTAGAAGAGCTTTTCCAGGTACATGAAATTTCAGAAAAGTAACTTGACAGATTTTAGAGAAGAACAAAAGGAAAAGAAACTGATTCAACTGAAAAGTTTGCATAACCACATTCCTAGCAGTCCCTCCTTCTCTCTTGTGACGAAGCGAGAAGCAACGTCATGAGGCGGGTTCTTCTCCCGATTTTTGCGCCTCCTGCATTACCCTTCAATTTTCTTCACAAGAAGAACAATCATAAGGGTTCTTCTTTCGGTTTCCAGTGTCACCCTACTTGCATCACCTTTCCAATTTTCACTTCACCGCAATTGGAGAAGAACACAGTCATGAGGCGGGTTCTTATTTTGGTTTCCAGCATCGTCTCCCATTTTTGTCCCATTTTCGACCATTCTCTTCGCATAACCAGGGAATAACACCGTCATGAGGCGTGTTCTTCTCTTGGATTCCGACATATCTAACCCCATTTCCTTGCCGATCATTGCAACGCACAGAAAATGAGTCAGAACATGTGGTATTAATGTATGAATGTGGATATATACATGCTTGTGTTTCTTTGCAGGTTTCAAGACCCCGCTAATGCCCATTAGGGCATAGTTAGATGAAAACGACCATTCGCTATGCTCATTAAGCGTCGAAAAAAAGCACTCCAATGCGACTCACGAGGGAGATTGCCAAAATTATGTCTGATTTTGGATTAAATTTGAGACATAAGCAAATTTAAATGGAAATCATTTAAACTTAAATCAAATAAAAAAATACACAATAAACATTAAAATAAAACATTAAAACAAAGTGAAGAATGCTTAAAAGGAAATTAAACAAAACAAAGATGAAACATAATACTAAAGTAAACTACTTACTTTAAACGGAAGCAAGTTCCCTTTCTTTCTTCAAAATCCTTAAAGTATGAAGTTTTCTCTTCAAGCAAATAGGTGAAAAGTAAAACTCCTCCACTAGTCTTATTTATAGGAAAGGAAAGTTATCTTTGTGAGACCCACTTATAATTAAATTAACAACATATGTAAAACATATCATAACAATCTCGGGTCTAACAATTCTTGTTGTAGAAAATATGAAAAAGTATTAAATGATAAAATTAGAGGCTTGAAGCTTTCTTTTTTGAACAGACATATAAACTTGTATGAATAGCATGAAGTATGCCTCATTATATCTTATAGTGGTTACTCTTTTGGGTTAAATACTCCAAAATATATGCAAATACATGAATGAAAATAAATTTATTACACATATAAAATAAATATATTCTTATTCAAAGCTTGTAAACTTTCAAATAATCATCCGAAATAATTCTTTTTAAGACGACACTAAATTAAATGTTACTAATGAAGGAGCTTTCCTTCAATACAAAATTTAAGGAACTTAATTCTAAATTATAATTTTCAAAATCAACAAAATCATTAATTAGGTGAAATTAGCTACACTATAAATACATGCATGTGCTCAGACATAGAGATATAAAATTTTTTATTTTAGAAAGAAAGGTAGTGGAATCAATTAAACATTAGTTTGAAAAATCTAATAAAATATTAGATCAATGTCTTCTACATCATCAGTTCACAACACTTTATTGTAACAAAAGTTAGTTAAGGCATTCTCAAATACACCCCGCATGGGCCCCGATACTATGCTGAATGCTTAAATTCAAGTGTCTGAGGATGTTGCACGGATTATTTTTCCGGTTTAGTCTTAGGACTGGGTCCGTGTTAACAAAACCTAAAAATCTATTATAAAAATTTCAACTCAGTAAAATATCGAAACGATTTTGTCGGGTGTGAGATTTAATCCTTTGTTAGTAGTTAAGCGAGTTTGGAGATCTAAAGCTCTTAAATATATTCAAATTAATCAATTTTTTCAAATCAAATTAACTCAAATTAAATATCTATCTCTAAAAAAATTGCTTAAATGAAATTCAATCATTAAAAGCTTAAAACAAAACCCAATCTATCCACCTTCCGCAAATATTTATCAAGGGTAACAAATTAAGAAAATTCTAGCTCACAAAAGAGCCGATGTCAAATCAAGTGTTCTACTATGTTCACTCTCAAATAATCTTTTGCTAGTAAGGACATGGCCCGTGCCCTCTGACTGCGTGGCTTGACCAATAGGTTCCACAGATGATGCAATTATGACCAAAGTCCTCTGATCGGGTGGTTTTGCCAGTCAAGCTCCATTATATTATGATCACGACTGTAGCCCGTATGCTCCCCAATGACTATGCACTTTGAGTTGTGAATCATAGGATATATTTGATAGGACAAACAATCTTCTGTCAGCTAAGGTATACTTAAAAACTTTTGTCTATTTAGACAAACACCACCCTAGGTCTACAAGGATTTCTTGGATGACGTAACCCTATGTGTTGCTGATAAGGATCCTTCGGTCAGGTTGGGTCGACTACCTCCTCTGACTAAGTAGACTAGGGATCACGACGGCCCGGGATGACGGAACCATAGGATCTAGATCGGGCACATCATCATTCCCCATAATTGTTTAAGGCGGTGAAATTCATAATCTAAATTCTGAAACTCCACATGTTGTACTATATGCTACGCATTAAGCGACCTAACGACTAGCCTTAATTGAAAGTTTTCTCTCACTTATTGTGAGAAGAAATTAACTATAGGGGCTTGCGACTATTGGAAACCTAGAACCAGATCTAAAGTCCTCACCAAATCGGCGGCTCAGGTAGTGTCTTATCGAGAGGTCTCTTAAAATTACACGCATTAAATTGCTCTCTTCAATTCCATTCACAATTTGTCAAGAGGTGGTGAATTTTGGACAATTAGATCGTTAATTGCTTAACGTATAGTAACAACAAATGAAGTATTAAATTTAGATATATAAAATTTATCATCTTTTAACTTAAATCAAATGGTTGAGGGAATGGACCATTCGCGCCTGATCAAGTTCTCATAGTTCCATCATTACGGTTATCGTGGTCATGAGTTTACTTAATTAGAGGAGGTAGTCAACCCTAGACAAAGAATCCTTGTCGTGAGTTGCATCATCCAAGGATACTTTGTAGACTAGGTAGTGTTCTCTAAGGAGACAATCTTAAGTTTATCTTAGATAATAATGAGATTTTTGCCTTGTAGAACACTCTATGGTTCACAACTCAAGAGATAGAGTCATTAGAAAGCATACATATTACAATCATGATTGTAATATAGTAAGGTTATTGAGAGGCCAAGCCACCCTCGAAGACTCGATTGTCGCTATATGAATCTATTGGCTAAATCATGTGAGCAGAAAGCCATGTCTATTAGCATGAAATTATTTGAGTGTGAATATAATAGTATACTTGACTTGATCAGACTCCTTTGTGAGTTATAATTTTTTTTATCACCCCGATGAACATTTACGAAAGGAGGATTGAGTGAATTATGCTTTAAACTTTTAGATGTTGAATTTCATCTAATCATCTCAAGTTTAGCATTATTTGCATATTTTTAAAATTTGATCATAGATTGATTTGATCAATTTCAAGTGTAACTTAATGGTGATATCTAGGTTGAGTTGCTTATTCACCATCATCGGGATAGACCTTATCAACTCTTTTTTATTAAAAAATTGGATATATAATTAGAATTTATAATCATATCTTATATGTTATCATGAAAACACAAATTTTATAAGTTTGAATGAATTTTCCTAATTAATATCTTTGATGGTCATATGCAAATGTAAAATAATATTTTCTTCTTTTAATCAAGCATTTACTTGCAATCAATCATGTCAACTCTAGTCATTTTAAAAGAAGGATTGGATTATGTGGGACTTACTACTTCATCATATTGATGAAAGCGTCCGATCAAGAACACACATGACCCGAATTTAGATGTGACTTTATGAATAGATAATGTGTAATTCTTAAGACAAGATTGAATTTAGATTGACTTTGATTTTAACCTGCATATTCTCACCGGACCATGTGGTTAAGCATTTAACATGTTGGATGAAGCACAGACTATTCAAATTTGTCTTATGTTAACACACGCTTTAGACTAAGTTTAGGCATTTAACACCGGCCCATCTGTTTCTTTCAAACTTAATTGCATGATCTTCAAAATATTACATTTAAATCTTAATTTTGTCTCATATTGCATATAAATGTCAACCTTTTAGGTTATTTGCACACATCTCATATCTCAATGTCTCGAATATTTGAGTGCCTCACAATAAATCCAATACTTGTTTCATTTAAAACTTTGATGGCTTGTATGCCTTTTAATGTGATGAATTTGAATGCAAGGTTACTTTAATATACTTTATGAAGCATTTACGGTCCGGTAAAGATTTGAAATCAACTTATACTAGATTCTATCTTGGATTCCTTTAGATGCCCTTTCAGTTTTAGCTTTAGTTAGTGAAATTTATCTACATACTTTAAATAAACTAGGTAGTGACTTTTTTTTTACATGTTTTAAATGTAATTTAATGGGCCCCACAAGGCATCTTTCTTTGACTATAAATAGAGGGGATGTCTCAGTCCATGTTATTTCAATTCATTCAATTTTATTGAGTATTCTACGAATTTTAATGTGAAGTGGCTCTATTTATAGTTTGGGATAAATTTCTTGAAGTTCTTTCAGACTTTCTTTTATATATATATATATATATATATATATATATATATACATTCAAAATTCTTGGCTTTAGATTTTTATTTAATATTTATATAGATCTAGTTTGAGTTTGATTTAAGTTTGACCAATATAGTTCAAGTTAACATTAAGTCTATTAAGTCTTTCATTTGGCTCAGTCACATCCTATTTAGCAAAATTTCGACAATTTCTCAACGTCGTCTTCGTAGGGGGGGAGCGATGCATCTGGAGTCTGGGACTTCCCACCATACCAAAAAAAGTATGCATAGAATACATGGACAAAAATTTGTAATTTATAATTGTCCTCATCATGCTGAGAAAAGTGTGCACAGGGGCTTACCCACTATGTCACGAGTGTCGCATATGAGTTTCCTTTGCCATGCTAAGAAAAGTGTGCAATTCTACTGTCACAAATATGCCATAATCAAGTTTAAGGGTTATGAGTTGTGCATTTTATACCTATCACACAAATTGAACCATATGGCACAAATCTTAAGGAGGGAGAGAAGTGGATGTTGGGAAGTAGGGCTAGAAGTTGAGAGGGCTTCAACCAAGTAAGGAGTGAGGCGAGCTCGAGTAGGCTGAGTGGAGAGTAAGATTTGGCAAGCAGCGAGTATACTTTAGCAAGTGGAGAGCAGAGAGTAGGGTAAGCAGAGAGTAAGGTATAGTGAGTAGAGTAGAGTAGAGTAGTAGAGAAGGGTCATGAAGTTTAAAGAGTAGTGAGTTTAAGTAGGGTTTGGTGAGTTCTGAATACTCTACGTTTTTGACAAGTGGAGAGTAAAGTGTGACGAGTGGAGAGTAGAATCTAGTAAGAGGAGAGTAAGTTCTCCAGTTGAAGTAGGATCTAATATGGCGTAGTATACTCAGCGAGTGGAAGTAAGGTTTAGCAGTAGAGAATAAAGTCTCAGTGAAAGAGTAGGGTCTAGTGAGTGTTGAGTATACTCAGCAGTGGAGAGTAGAATTCAGGAGTAAGAGTTCAAGGTAGAGTTTGGAGTCTAGAAGGGTCCAAGATTTGAGTGAAGCCTACTATAAATGGCGGAGATAGAGTGTGAGGATAGTTGTCACATGAAGTGAGCCGTGGTAACCCATTATTAGTTGACAAGGCGTCGGGCATGGGAGTGGGATAAGCTATATGGCCTACCACTAGGCTAGGGTGGTTGATGGGACAAGTGTTAGTTTATATGTGATTGCCTCGATTTGGTGTCATTGCCTCGAAATAGGCGGACTTTCAACAAAATTCTTTACGTGGCAACTCAAGTCAATATGGATGTATATTCAAAGTGATTTCAATTTATGTACACAATGACACTGTCTGTTTTGTGATCATATGTCATTTTGATTAATTTTGACGATAATTTGAGTATTTCAATTGTGATTCGTGTAGTATCACATTCTTAGTCCGTCAATTTTGTTGTGTTCGCATATTTCGACTTGTAGAATTCGTATTGAAGTAAACAAACATGCAAGTATAAAAATAAGAAATTATCTCATCTAAGTAATATGAATAAAAGTAATAATAAGAAAAATAAACAAGAGGAAATTTTTTGATTTAAAATATTTGTTCATCCAACAATATAGAAGTGATAACTTCTCATTAAATGAAAGTAAATGTCTATCATAATTACTATAACTACACATTTACCTATTCAACTTAAAAGTAGGTTAAACAAAGGATGATAATACTCACTTGCTTGCACTATTTAAGAAATCCAAACATTTATCGACCAATGATTTCTGAATGACAAATAAAAAATTAAAATAAAAATATGCTTAAAAAAGTCATGTAAGATGAAATCACTACAAACCATATTTGTGATCACCTCTAATCCGGTACTTCTTGTTTTGAACTTTTCTTGTGGAGTAGCAAAACTCTCAACCATTGAATTGCAATCAAGCTTTGAACTTAACATTAATCTTGGAGTTTTAGGTTCCACACTATCTATTGTAAATTGTACATGACCCATCTTTTATGATGCACACTTGCTTATGGGTTGAGAGCTCAAAATTTTAAATCTATTTGATATCTCTCTTAATTGTTCAGTTAAGGTTGGTGAACGTTTGCCACTTTCAAAGCATGTATGCTGATCATTTTCCATGTGACAACCTAAAAAACAGTAAAAAAATATGCATCATATTAGACTATACCAAAAACCAAATAGTTGGTCACATCTACATCTTATCTGCAAAAAAATATTTAGCATACCTTCCAGATCATTAGATAACTTCATGTCAATTGAAAGAGGACTATTGACACATTGTTGAATATGATCAACTATAGAGACATCCTTTGAAAATAAAGACAAATTTTAATACATGTGCATAAACTTGAATAAGAGTTGTTCTCAAGACAATTTCCATATGAACATTTACATTATAGTTAAAAGGATCGATAACTTCAATTCATATATGATTTTGAAATTCAAAATTGCATTATCATTCTTTAACAAACATGAAAGGAACTAACAATATCCTACCTTTTTTGGTCATGGATGAGCACAGGATTCTAGCCATTGTTGAGTTTTCCTACATAAAACCAATTGAGCTAAAAAATATCTTACAATAGAAAGATTTCAAGTTTCAGAAACTTAATTTTTAAGTGTAGTAAAATAATACCAATTTCAATGCACTAGAAATTGAAGCAACATTGGAACCATCACCCTCATACATTAATTAAGCTCAAGATTACCATAAAAAAAATCATTTCATTGAGAAAAAATAATAATAATCCATGCATACAAAGAATAATATTGCATTATAATTTGAGTTCAAAAAATTGAAAAATAGAACCATCTAAAATAAAAAAAATTTTCCACACATTGCTAGGTTGCGTTTATGATAATTTTAAATCATTACATATAAATTTACTTTGCTTTAATTGGCAAAAATAAAATAAAAACTATTATACCCAATTTGTTTTTATGATCAATAATTTCAGACATGATAATATATTCTCAAATTATGCAAGCTATATAAGTATTGAAACAAAATGAATCGACAACTTAGGTAATACCTCTTCATTGCATACTTTTCTAGTTTCGAGTTTTCATAAGGGGCATTAATCAACTTTTTAAAGCAAAAGAAAATATACAATGATCAAATGTTATTTTTATTTAAAATATTAATATCGATGTATATCTCATACCTTTCCTTTGAACAACATTGAGATGGAGTGGATTTTTTTTGACTCTACCAGGAATCTATATAGGAATATTTGTTAATTATGAAATGGTTATATTATTATTGAAACAATTGTCCGAAAGAGCATAGTGAAATTCAAAGATCATACCTTCCTTTAGTTGGGGATATACTTTCCTTGATCTCAATTGATAAATTCTCTGCTTTATCATTATTTTATCTAATGGATGAATTCCACCAATAGAAGAATTTGATGGAAAATATCTTAGATTCTTCTTTGTACTTGTAAGTCATGCCTTTATTGACAAATTGGCATGATGACTAAGCTAATCGGAGGAAAAGTTTGAGGGCATAAAACGGGACTCGCAAATGAACATGTGTTAATCAAGAACCATTTGAAGTATTTGACTTTTGAACGGAGAAAAAAAAAAGTATGAGCTCCAAACATGTTATCGGCACAATGCGCGCATAAAAATCTTGCAACAATCTAGTTAATTTTGTTTCTCGATATGGAATGCATGATTTATCACCATTTATTGCACTCACAATATTGTGCAATGCATAGAGCGACTTGTTAATTTTGATGCAGTCAGATAAAGGAGCTTTTCTATCAGTTCTCTTTTGAACTTTCTCGTATCCTGATTTCAACAAGAAAAACATGAGAAAAACTTAAGAACAAAACAAGTGGTTGAGGACTAAGTAATCTACATTTTTACCTACCAACTCCATGAAGTTTAGCTTTCCAATGTGAGAAACTTTTGATTCCTTATCAATTGAGGTAACATACATGATCAAGCCTTTATGACTTTTGACTTTGACATCATTTTCAACCTTCTTTGGAAGATTACACTTGCTTATGTGAAAATAGTAGTTCTCAAATAGTGATTTCGGGATCTAAAGGAATTTAAACAAAATTAAGCAAAGTACTTGGGTAATAACTTTGATGTTCATACGGATAACTATTTTGAAAATTTTGTTGTCACCTTAGAAAGCCCCTTTAGTTGAATTGAGTAATCTTCTAAAATCACCTCTTGCTCTTTACAAGAGATCATATATATATGATCATTATAAATTTCATGACATGATGTAGTCATGGAGCCACCCACTTCTTCAATAGAGAGAAGATTTCACAAATATCATTGCAAGACCGAGTCTCCATAGAAGATAAAGCACATGAAATGTAGAAGCATTTATGCAAAGACACAAGGTATATAAATATAGATGATCAAGATAAGTAATATAACAAACCAGAATCAATTGGGTTTTTCTACTTCTTGAATACCAATAACACATCAATTATCTCCTCAGGAAGAATAAGGAGAGTTTACTATTACTCTCTCATTTTGCTCATAGCTTGCCGTCTAGTATGTATCTTTGAGACTGTTAGGTCCACAAATGAAAAAAAAGTTCTATCAATGACATTACAAGCCTTTCATAATTTTGATTGTTCTTGTTCAACCATTTTTGAACAAGAACAATCAAAATTGTAAATAAACTTTTCATTTAACTTTTCAATCTCAAAAAATATAGGCTTGCTATGAGCAAATGAGAAACTCTTTTTGCATGAGATAAAGCCTCTCGAGGCATTCTTCATGGAGATAATGCAAAATGAGTATGTTTGGGAAAAGTTGGAGTAGCTCCAATGGTAGATAAGATTTGGGAGAGTGTAGAAGGTTTGGCCACATAAAGCGTCGGTCGATGACGATTAGGAGTAGATGCATTAGATTTGCCTTATGTTAAGAAAGGTAGAGGTAGACCTAAAAAGACTTAGTTAAGATGTATAAAAATGATCTTAGTATACTTGAATTAAATGAGAATTTGACACATAATAGGACACAATGGAGATGAAGGATTCATGGCGACCACCATTAAGGTTTGTTGTTGTTGTTGTTCAACCATTTTTGTTTGTTGTACTACAAAAAAAAATTCATCTTATGTAGAAAAGCATATTGAAGTATCATCTAACATAATAGATGCTATGACATTTGCCAAGCAAAAGACATCCTATATCATATTTTCAAGCCATTCAAACTAATCAAATTGTTGAAGGTTGCAACAAATAAAATGGAAAAAAATTTCCATAATTCCATTAGCTAGTCTCTTTTTTGGTTTGTAGACCTATTTTACAATGTATATTAAAATAATCGACTAGTCTTTTTTAGATTTTTCTTAAGTCCGTAATTATATATTTGGCCTAAATATTGGATTTAATCATCGATTTGAAGGTATAGGATTTAGTAAATACTCTTGCATCTCATCTTTGAAGATGTTGACTACCATTATTATTCAGCATTAAGATTTATGAAATCCATATTTATAAGATAAACTAAATGTTGCTTTAAATCCTACTTGTAAACAAGCTAGATCAAGAAACCCTATCAAAGCCCACAAAACTAAATCATAGAACAAGAAAAGGTGATTTTGCCCCTTGACATAAACTAACTAAAACTCTTACCTCATTATTACAAATGAAGATTTAGAGAAGGGGATACCATTCGTTTGATCATGCAAAATAACCGATCGGGGTTGTCCACTCTAAAATAGTAATTTGAGGAGGATTCTCTGCTTCTCGATTGGTGAAAGGCCTTTTTTGCGAGGATTGAACTCCTTCTTTCTGGACTTAGGCTTTGCAAATTTCCCGTTGTTACTCCTAGGTAACAAAATGTCCATGGCTTGAGGAAGAATCACAAGTAAGGCCTCAGAGGTATTGCAGGGGAGAAAGAAATTCTTGCATTTAGGTGATTGTGTGTGTGTGTGCATGAGAGAGAGAGATAGAGAGAGAGAGAGAAATGTCTGAGAAGAAAGTGATGGCGCGTCTCTTGTAGTGCTATATTGATATCAGAATTGGAAAGAAGCCGCTGCTGGCTGCTGGGAATTTGAATCTAAGCTCGTTCTGCTGGCAGAACGAGATGAGTGATGCATCCATCCATATAGAAGCTATATTAATATAAAAAATATGGAGCACAATTATAAATGATGTAAGATGCTTAAAAGTCTAAATGTTCTTAAGAAATAAGATTGATGTAATGAATATAGATAATATAAAAAATAAAGATTCATAAATCAAAGGCTTCTAACCACAGAATAATTCACCTTTTTAAGGTGCAAATTCAAAAGTATATGTGAAAGTCAAAGTCAAATGAAAATGTATTAATTGTTTATTATATAAAAATCAAGAATTAGAAAAAAAAAATCAATGAGCAATTGCTCACTTTAGCTCCTTTTCACAAGATAGTTATTTAAGTTTTCGTTTATTGTTTCAAAGTTTTATAGGCTTTATCCTTATCATTATGCTCCATATTTTATTGATTTCAAACCTTTTATTGAGCTTTAGGTGATATATGGTTCTACTAATTTTTGACAATTTAAAAGGTTAAGTTCATGTTGAACCAAAAGTTAAAAATTAGACTAAAATCTTGCTAAATCAATCAAATTCTAATGTGGTTTGATTTGATTGAAATCTGAGTATAGTTGTTCAATAATACATCAACAAACTTGATTGAATGCATACTCTTAAAGGATTGTTCAAAAAACAGGTTGCAATTATCTTTTTTAAGAAAAAAAAATTGAGTGTTGAAGCAAAAATTTGATGTTCAATATCTTTGATTGAATGCATACTCTTAAAGGATTCTAGAACCTTGTAATACCATCTACAATTTTTACTAATTAAACTAGTTAACATCCACAGGTATTGATTTATGAAAAAGAAAATGAAAATGAAATGAAAATGAAAAAAATGAAAATGAAAATGGTGAAAACAAAATGAAAAGTGAAAAGAAAGAAAAAATTGATGAAAAATTTATGAAAAATAAAAAAAATGAAATGAAAATGACTAAAAGAAAAGAAAAATGAAAATAAAATGAAAAAGAAAAGAAAAAAAAATAAGAAACAAAACAAAAAAAAATTAAAATCAAATGAAAAAGAAAATGAAAAAAAGAAAATGAAAAAAAGAAAAGAAAATCAAAAGAAAATATAATGAAAATAAATGAAAAATAAAATAAAAAAATGAAAAAATGAAAAACAAAAAAAAAGAAAAAAAAGAAAAAAGAAATGAAAACCAAAAAAAAAAACAAATGAAAATGAAAACAAAACTGAAAAAATGAAAAATAAAACGAAAAAAGAAAATAAAAATGAAAAAAATAAAATGAAAAAGAAAAGAAAAGAAAAAAAACAAAATGAAAAAAATGAAAATAAAAATAAAAAAAAATGAGAAATCAAAATTATTTTAAAATGAAAAGAAAAAAAATTAAAAAGAAAATTGAAAACGAAAAAAAAAAAGAAAAAAAGAAAACAAAAGAAAGAAAAAAAATAAAAAAGAAAAAAGAAAAAAATGAAAAAAAAAAAAGAAAAAGGAAAGAAAAAGAAAAAAAAAAGAAAAAAAGAAAAGAAAAAAAGAAAAGAAAAGAAAAAAAAGAAAATGAAAAAGAAAAAAAAAAAGAATAAAAAAAAAGAAAAAAAGAAAAAAGAAAAAAGAAAATGAAAAAAAATGAAAATGAAAAATGAAAAATGAAAAATGAAAATGGAAAATGAAAATCAAATTTGAAAATATATATAAACAATTTAATTGAAAACTAAAAAAGTATGAAATGATTTTAAAGAAAATAAATTCTTGTTTTCAATATATAATTTTATAAAAAAAAATGAAATAAAAAATCTTATTTCTCTAATTTTTGATAGAAAACATTTTAATATATTTTAAAATTTATTGATTTTTTCTTAAAAAAATGTCATGAAAATAATTGAAAAGTATGAAAAACAAAAGATTTTTAGATCAAAAGAAATAAATTCAAAAAAAAAAAAGTAAAAAATCAAACTTATTAAGAAATGATTTAGTGAGTGTATATTCCTACATGAAAAAAATAGTCTTTTTCTATTAAGGTTTGTTGGAGATAATGTACAAACACTATAATTGAGTCATATGTTTTTTATGGTTGTTTCTCAAAGCTTTTGTTAAATCTCTTAAACACATAAATTTGATTTTCATCCATCTTTATCTTGTATTATTTAATAGATCATATATTTAAATGACCTTTGTAAATAAGTCATTATGGAAAATGCATTTTGAGAAAAATAAAAAAAAAAAAGAAAAAAATGGAAATGAAAAAAATAATGAAAATAAAATGAAAAAAATGAAAAAATTAAAAAAAATGAAAATGAAAAAAAAAAAAAATGATGAACAAAATGAAAGATGAAATGAAAATATGAAGCCATATTAATATAAAAAAATATGAAAATTCTAAATGATGAAGATGAAAATCTAAATGTTCTTAAGAAATAAGATTATAATGAAAGAAATATAAAAAAATAAAGATTCATAAATCAAATTTAAAATAAAAAGTAAATAAAAGTATGTGTGAAAGTCAAAGAAAATGAAAATGTATTAATTGTTTAAAATAAAAAAAAAAAAAAAAAAAAAAAAAAAATAATAATGAATCTTGTAAATTATGTGAAATTTCATTTAAAAAAAAATCTTTAAATCTTAAAATCTTTTAGATTTTCTAACATAAAAAATAATGAATAAATAATATATGATTTTATGTGAAAATATGATTTAAATTAAAATTTTAAATACTCATTTTGATTTTTTAAGAGTAAAAATAAATACCTCATCTTTTATTAATATATGTTATTATATGAATAATATTGAAGATCTTTGAATCTTATAAAAATTTTTTTTAAGTTTAAGTAATAATAATATATATAAATATAACTTGAATTAAAAACATTATCTATTTAAATTTTGATAATAATAAATATGATCGATATTAATGACTTTTATAAATAAAATAGAAAATAAACTAAAAAAAAAATATTATTTTAGAAAATAAAATTATAAAGTTGATAAATTAAGATTATTTATTTATAAAAGAAAATATAAAAAAAAATAAAAAATGTAAATATAAAATAATAAAAAATAAATAATGTTGATATGAACAAATAAGAATATTTTTTAATTTTTTAAATTAGTATACATATAATGATAATATAAATAAATTTCTATTCAAAATAAAGAACATTTGAGTTTATCATAATTTCTCAAATCAATAAATATCATATGTGATTTTTATTTATGTTTATCATTTAAAAATGTATAAGTTTAATCTATAAAACCAAAATAAGAAATTTTTATCAATATTATATCTCTTATAATTTTAATGTAGTACAAACAATCCTCTATAATTTGATTTATGATCATATTCTTAAATATGAAATAACAAATCTTTTTTGATTATACATCTTTTTGTCAAAAATAACATTAAAAAGATTTATAAGTTTTGATCTTAAACATTTACACTTATTGAAATATTATCTTTATGTAATTTCATTTTCTTTAAAGATAACTTTATTTACTAATATTAATGATAAAAATAAATTCTATTTTGTTTAAAGTAAATTGCTTAAAATCAATCAATTTTGATGCTCATTGAAAAGTTTATAAAATATCATCCACCTATTTTCAATATCCTTTTAAAAGCACTTTATTATTTTCATCATATATTGAACTATGTATTTACTTCTAAGAAGGAAGAAGGAAGAAGAAAATGAAAATGAAAAAATGAAAAAATGAAAATGAAAATGAAAAAGAAAATAAAAATGAAAATGAAAATGAATGAAAATGAGATAAGATGAATAAGATAAGATTTATAAGATAAGATTTATAAGATGAAGATGAAAAATGAAGATAAAGAAAGATGAAAATGAAAAATGAAAATGGAAAATGGAAATGAAAAAAAAATGAAAAATGAAAAATGAAAATGGAAAATGAAAAAAAAATCATCTCCACCTAAAATTTTCTCTTCATATTTCAGTTGATTCTTTCATAAATATAATTTTGAGACTTCTGTATTTTATTAGTTCCGCCTTAGCTCACAAATATGCTTCATCTTATGGTTACATAAACAATTTAAACTCTCCAAATCGATACTATTAGCATCAAGATTTTTTTTCTCATAATACTCATGCTTCAAAATCCTTTAAAGATGTGCTTATCAAATATTAGCTTGAGTCTTTTGATATTCTTTGACTTTTTTTATAGTGCCATGGTTATGTGTTTAGATTTGATGTTGAAAATCTTGCTAAATCTTATGAATTTATGGTTGAAGTTTTGATTTATAAGGTCTAATCTTATAAGATTCATTCTTTTTTCTTAATCTTAAGCTTTATGCTTTCTTGATCTATTGATACTCATCATGTTTTAGTGATCAATGATTTGATTATTCTTTTTCTCTCTTGTTCACTTTATTTTTAATAAATGAATTGTAATGGTCATCTCTTGATATTAAGGAAGAATTCAATATTCTGTAGATCACTTAAAATGAGATTCATTTTATAAATCATCATTTTCTTTATTTGGTGCTTTATTGTTTAGCATATATTTTATATTTTTTTTTTTTGTTTTGACTTATTTGCTTTTTTCTCTCCTCTGGTCTCATGTAATTTTTATCTTTGGTTTAGAAATTTTTGATAATATTTTATCCATTCATGTTTGCTTTTTTTATTTGGTCATACTTTGATCAATTTATCTTTTGGTTTTGACCTTATGTCATCTATTTTTTATCTCAAATTTTGATAGTGTCTCTTTTCATTTTGGTTTTATGATCTCTTTTGGTATCATCATCTTATATCTTTCTTTGTTGCTTTTCTGAATGACTTTGATATTTTTCTTTTCTTCTTTTGTCTACATTATATATTGAACTATTATGAATTTAGATGCTATATATGTTTTCTCTAATGATCTTAATATAGTTTTTACTTTTTTCTCTTTTAATGTTTTCTCATATATTCTCATCTCCAAATATCTTGAATTTCTTTTATGTTTAAATTGGTTTGATTTTTTCTGTGATTAATTTGTTGTTGTCTTACTTTCTCTCATTTTATTTTTATATTATTTAAATTTTCTCTTTAATTTATTATATCTTTTACATTAGCTTAAATTATCATAAACTTATTTTTTTCTTTGGTAATAATATTATCTTTTATTCAAAAAAATTGAAAAATGTTTATATGAATATCTAAAAAAATAGTTTTCAAGACATTTCATTATTTATTATTTTTTTTTTACATAATTAATATGATTAAATGAAGATAAAAAAAATAAAATAAAAAATGATTTCATATAATTCTAGATTTAATCTTTATGATAAATAAAAATGAAAATGATTTGTTTTAGTTATGAAATAAAAATATTTATTTTTTTGTATAATTCATGAACATCATATTATTTAAATAAATGCTTGAAGAAAAAAATATCAAATGATGATTTATTTCTTTATACTTTTCACATTATTTATCTATTTTTTATATTATAGATTTTCTAAAAAGAAGAAATATGATGAAAATATAATTTATATGTATTTAAAAATAGAATTTTAATATATCAAGATTTTAATATAAAATATTAAAATAAATTTTAAAATGGGTAGATAATAATTAATCTTGTATTCATAAATTGTTTTATAAATAAATATAGTAAATATTGTATGAAAAAAAAGAATCATTTATTATTAATATTTCTTCTTTTAAAATAAAAATAAAATGGATGATTAAATTTTGAAAAAAAAATGATAAAATAAAAATTAAAAATAAACAAAAGATTTTATGATTGTCATTTAAGTTGAATCAAAAAATAAATGAATAAGTTGAAAACATAATAATCAATATTATTCATTTTAATCATTCTTAAAATGTTGAGATGCTAATGTATCTATGAAACATAAAAAATAACATGAAGATTAATCTAAGTTTTCTAAAATTATTTAAAAATTTTGAATGATAAGAGATAAAACAATGAGTTGATTTATATTATAAAAAAAATATATCATTTTTCAAAGAGTGAAGGATATTTTATGTGATCAAGTTTATGCTTTTGACTTGACATCATTTTAACCTTTTTGGAAGATTACATTGTTTATGTGAAAATAGTAGTTCTAATTGAGTGATTTCTTTATAAAGGAATTTAGCAAAGTACTATAACTTTGATGTTCATAAAGATAACTATTTTGCTAAAATTTTGTTGTCAAAATTTAGTTAATTTTTAGAATCTTTTATCTGGACCTCTTATCTTTATCAAGAGATCATATATATGATCATTATAAATTTCATAATATGATATAGTCATGGAGCCAATTTTTTGAAGAGAAGATTTCACAAAATGCCATCATTAAATATCTATTTTCTATTTAATGAAGATAAATCATGAAATTCATTTATGAAATAGCATATAAACATAGATGATCAAGATAAGTAATATAACAAACTAGACTAATTGATTTTTCCACTTCCTTGAACACCATGAATAAAATATTATCTCCATGAAGAATGCCCTCAAGGAGATTTACCTCATGGGCAAAGAGTTTACTCTTTCATTTTGCTCATAGCAATAGTATATATCTTTGAGTTAGATCCATAAATGAAAAAAAGTTCTATCAATGACATTCTTTTCATAATTTTGATTGTTCTTGTTCAACTATTTTTGTTTTTTACTACAAAAATAATAATTTTTTTATCTTTATGTGAAAAGCATATGATATCAAGAATATGTATGACATTTATAAGACTTATATAAATTTTCAAGCATTAAATAATAAATTGTTATTAACAAATAAAAGGAAAAAATAGAATTTATAATTCATGTTAGGTTCTTTAGTTTGTAGAATATTGATTTAAACAGATATGTTAAAAAATAATGTATCTTTTTTGATTTTCTTAATATTAGTTATATTTGTAAATATTATTTAATGTATATTGAATAAGTTTGAAATATATCTCATGTTAAAGATGTTAAAATAATATTATTATTAAAATAAGATTTATAATTATATTTATGATAAATAAATTTTTTATTTATTGTAAAAAATAAGAAATATAAAAGAAAAAAAAATAAATTTCATAGAACAAGAAAATATTTTATGTATTCAAATAATAAAATTTATTTATCTATTACAAATAAATTTAATAAAACAATATTATTAATGCAAAAATAAATAATGTTTATAAATAGTAATTTAAATATTGTTTTTATTTTAAATATTTAAATAATTTTGTTTATTAGTTAATTTAATATATAACAAAAATGTAAAAATCATAATCATACATCAAAAGAAATTTTATTTTCATATCTTTTTTATATAAAAAAAAATCTCAGAAATCTTTGTATCAAATTGATATCATAATAAAGAATAATTATTAATAAATTTAATCAAGATCATGTCTATTATTTTAACATTTTAATGATTAATTTAATAATTAATGATTGAAATAAATTAAAATATTAATTTTAATGATTTATATATAAACAATAACAAAAATAAAATTATGTATTTTCAATGTAATTAAGATCATTGATCTACTTTCATTTGAACATATAAAATCATGAAGATCAATTTTCACTATCAAAGAGAAAATAGATCATATAAACAAGAATATATGACAAATCAAAAATTAAGAACAAAATGTTTTTAATTTATCAACTTTAATTCCATTAATTTAATAATTAATGATGTGAAATATACTAAAAGTATTAATTTTAATGATCATATATAAAGGAACTAGCATTTTAAAATTACAATTTTCACAAATTTTGTTTTACATTTTAGATTGATTTTAATGATAGAAATATTATAAAGCTTCACGATGTATTATCTAATATTATGTAAGAAAATATGATCATATAATTTGAAGTATATCTGAAAATCATTAAGAAATGAAAAATTTCAATTTATCAACTTTTAATGATTAATTTAATAATGATGTGAAATATACTTAAAAGTATTAATTTTAGATTTATATATAAAAGAACAACAAAATTTTAAAATTATCTCTCTTTAATTTTCTTAATATGTTTTACATTTTAGTGTTATTATTTTAGTTCTAATTTAACATGTTATAAGATCATATGCATTTTCATTATCATTAGCCTTGAAGAAAAAATATGATCATATAGCTTAAAGTATATAGAATAAAATTTAGAAAATTGAAAAATTTCAATTTATCAACTTTAATGACAATTTAATAATTAATGATGTGAAATATACTTAAAAGTATTAATTTAATGATTTTATATATAAAGAACTAACAAAATTTTAAAATTATTTTAATCTTCTTAATATTTTGTTTTATATTTTAGTGTTATTGATTTTGTGTTATGAGTAATAGGTTATAAAGAATAAAGAGACATCCATTTTCATCTATCATTGTTGAAGAAAATATGATAAAGTTAGAAGATATGACAAATAAAATTAAGAACTAAATTGAGTCATTTTAATTTATCAACTAATCATAATTTAATAATAATGATGTGAAATATACTTAAAGTATTAATTTTAATGATTTATATATAAGAACTAACAAAAATTTTAAAATTATCTCTTAATTTTCTTAATATTTTGTTTTACATTTTTTAGTATATTGATTTTTACTTGTGTCATAAAAAGTTATAAAACTCTAATGATTCCATTTTATCTATCATTAGCCTTGTAAGAAAATATGATCATATATTGAATATATCAATCAAATCAAAATTAAGAAATGAAATTGAGTCGACAATTTATCAACTTTTAATCATTAATTTAATAATTAATGATGTGAAATATACTTAAAAGTATTAATTTTAATGATTTATATATAAAGAAACAAAATTTTAAAATTATCTCTCTTTAATTTTCTTAATATTTTGTTTTACATTTTAGATTGATTTTATGTTTCAGGAACATTTATATCATTACTATATCCATTTTCATCTATCATTAGCCAAAGAAAATATGATCATATAGCTTCAGTGACGAAAAATCATTAGAGAAATTGAGTCAATTTCAATTATCAACTTTTTAATCGACAATTTAATAATTAATGATGTGAAATATACTTAAAAGTATTAATTTAATGATTTATATAAAGAACTAACAAAAATTTTAAAATTATTTCTTTAATCTTCTTAATATTTTGTTTTATATTTTTAGTGTTATTGATTTTATATAGATAATATTATAAAAGAGATAAGATGCATATTTATCTATATTGTAAAGAAAATATGATCATATAGCTTAAGTATATAATAAATCAAAATTAGAACTAAATTGTGATTTCAATATATCAACTTTTAATCGATTAATTTAATAATTAATGATGTGAAATATACTTAAAAGTATTAATTTTAATGATTTATATATAAGGAACTAACAAAATTTTAAAATTATCTCTTTAATTTTCTTAATATTTTGTTTTACATTTTAGTATTATTGATTTTACGTATTTTAAAAAATTATAAACTGTTTACATGCATCTCCATTTTCATCTATCATTAGCCTTGTAAGAAAATATGATCATATTTAAAATATATAAAATCAAAATTAAGAACAAATTGAGTATTTCAATTTATCAACTTTTAATAATTTAATAATTAATGATGTGAAATATACTTAAAAGTATTAATTTTAATGATTTATATATAAAGGAACTAACAAATTTTAAAATGATCTCTTTAATTTTCTTAATATTTTGTTTTATTTTTAGTGTTATTGATTTTACTATAAAAATAAGTTTATTTGGAATATTTTATTCCTTTATAATAAATATACTCAAATTTATAACATCGTGCTCAAATTTAATTAGTTTAAACTAAAACTCATTATTTATTACTTTGTTCATTTATATAAAAATATTGGCAATATAGTGATACAAGATAAATAATATTTGAAAAAGCCATATTAAAAATTACATGACGCTTAAAGGTTAAGATTCTAGAAGCTTTAATACTTTTATATTTTGAGAATATTTATTTATAATTTTAGGTGCTTTAGATAATAAAATAATCAATAAGATTTTGGAATGTTAATAGTTTAAATGTTTGAAGAATGATCTCAAGTATCTAAAGTCTTTTAGATTATATTTTAAAATAAGTATTCTAGAGAACATCATTAGAATATTTCTTTATGCATAAACTTTAAATAATTCTTCATTTGTAACTAAAATTATACAAGAAACCAATGTAATAAATACATTTCTCTTTTTTTATAAGTCTCCTTCACCTTGATGTCTTTCCTTTGTGATTAAATGATCTAAATATTGACATTATGTGTAAAAGGCTAACTTAGCATCAAGGTAGAAGTTAAGGTTAGTTTTAAAAGTTTAGCTCGAGACATTAAGCTCAAAATTATGCTAATTTGACATATATGCATCTGGTGAATCATCATCTAATTTTGATAATGGACATTAAGTTCATTATTTTGTCCATTCCACTTATGATTGACATAATATAGTGAACTAGATTGGGATTTGCCATAATATCTATTTAAATTGATGTTGATTAATAGTTAAATTTGAATAATATAGTCATGAACCCATGAAATTATCACAAACATGGTTATTTTATTGTATTTTTTGGGCCATACTTATTGAAATATTCTACACTTGATTTAATCATAGAAAACTATCCAAAATTTTAAGTATATTTCAATTGATTTAAGCCGCAAGCTTGAATTAACTAAAGCAACGCTTGAATTCATGCCAAAAGAAACAAGCCCTTATTGCATTGATTTGGATTGAACTTAAGAATAATTTCATGCTCTCAACTCAATTTATCTCAATCATACATTTCTCTTTTTTTAGTGAAGTCTCCTTCACCTTGATGTCTTTCCTCGTGTATGTAAATGATCTAGCTTGACATTATGTGTGGAAAAGGCTAACTTAGCATCAAGGGAGAAGTTAAGGTTGTACAGTTGGCTCGAAAAGTCGAGACATTAAGCTCTCAACAATTATGCTAAGGTTTCATATATGCATTGAGTGAATCATCATCTAATTTTGATAATGGACATTAAGTTGATTATTTTGTCCATTCCACTTATGATTGACATAATCAATAGTGAACTAGATTGGGATTAGGTCATAATATCTATTTAAAGATTTTAATGATTAATAGTTAAATTTGAATAATATAGTCATGAACCCATGAAATTATCACAACATGATTATTTTATTGTATTTTTGGGCCATACTCGTAAATATTCTACACTTGATTTAATCATATAGAAAACTATACAAAATTTTAAGTATATTTCAATTGATTTAAGCCAAGCAAGCTTGAATTAACTCAAGCAACGCTTGAATTCATTCCAAAAGAAACAAGCCCCACTATTGCATTGATTTGGATTGAACTTAAGCAATAATTTCATGCCCTCAACTCAATTTATCACCTTGATGTCTTTCCCTCGTTTGTGTACGTAAATGATCTAGTTTGACATTATGTGTGGAAAAAGGCTAACTTAGCATCAAGGGGAGAAGTTAAGGTTGCACAGTTGGCTCAAAAAAGTTTAGCTCGAGACATTAAGCTCTCAACAATTATGCTAAGGTTTGACATATATGCATCTCAGGTGAATCATCATCTAATTTTGATAATGGACATTAAGTTTGATTATTTTGTCCATTCCACTTATGATTGACATAATTGTTAGTGAACTAGATTGGGATTAGGCCATAATATCTATTTAAAGAAATTGATTAATAGTTAAATTTGAATAATATAGTCATGAACCCATGAAATTATCACAACACGATTATTTTTATTGTATTTTTGGGCCATACTTATTCAGAAATATTCTACACTTGATTTAATCATATAGAAAACTATCCAAAATTTTAAGTATATTTCAATTGATTTAAGCCAAGCAAGCTTGAATTAATTCAAGCAATGCTTGAATTCATGCCAAAAGAAATAAGCCCCACCATTGCATTGATTTGGATTGAACTTAAGCAATAATTTCATGCTCTCAACTTGGGGATGCCCTAGCATTAACACAATGATTTAAAGGATTCATGTCATGATTATTTTGACAAGTTTTTAGTCATACCTATTGTAACCCTCCACTTTTCACATGACTTGGGAAAAAGGTAGTTAAGTTTAAATGAAAATAATCAAATTTAAATTAAACTTAAATCATTTATCCAATTAATTTAAAACTTTGTGGAAATGAAATTAAGGTTAAACCTCATATAAAATTTTCAATATTTATTAGGGTGAATTCATGGATATGAAATTTTCAATTCTCGTGATTATAAATTTTCTTTATAAAATCATTAATAAAATTAATTATTTAAATTAATTCATTTTCTTTTTATTTGATTCATAAAAGACTAATTTTTGTATTATCATGAATTCACTCTCTAATGATCATATTTGTGTAGACTATCTTTAGACAAATATATTAAGTCTTTTATGTTAATATATCTAACACATTAACTTTGACATTTATATAAATACAAATAAATTTTAATATCACATAAAAATATAACTATAAATTTTAAAGTCAAATATGTTTCATGTATATATATATATATATATATATATATATATATATATATATATATATATATATATATATATATATATATATATATATATATATATATATATATATATATATATATATATATAATGTGACATCTTGGCTAGTAAGAATATATAAAGAGACCACAACAATCACTTTATTTATTTATTAATATTCAGAGAAATTAGTAAAAGTTTTTTACAGCCTTTAGGGCACTTTTTATTTTTTTCTAATTTTCTATTTTATTTTATTTATTTATATTTTAATTTAAAATAAGATATATTTAATCATAATAATTATTCTTAAAATAGGCAAACTAGTTAAAAAATATTTTAAAGTATTTTTGAAAATAATGTGATTTATTTTAAAAAATAAAAATAAAAATAAAAATAAAATAAAATTGATTATAAATAATCTCTTTCCAAAAAGGTTTTCAATGAAAAAAAAAACTTAGGAAATTCATAAAGATAGATAGGTGGCAAAATAAACCTGCTAAAGTAGATAAAAATGTTTTACAAATATATTTTAAAAGATCAATTTTATATATGCATAACTATGTAATAATTGTCACTAACTTTAAAATATATTTTTTCATAAAATATAGAAGTATGAGAGGATTTTTAGAAGAAATTAAAAGGTTTCACTTATCAATTCATCATTTTAAATTCTAAGTTTGGATCTGTTAACGAACTTAAAATCCCAAAAATAAGAACTTCACAAAATGTTATATTGGAAAATTCTGCTGTAGTTTCATTTTTTTTCTTCCGAAAACAAGGGAGTTCCTTTTTGGAAGGGAGTCATCTATTTTCAAGTCTTTTGGATTGATTTAGATCACATTAGATAATAAAATATCCATAAGTTTCAGAAGATCCAAGTTGGAAAGCTATGAACTTTAATACTTTCTGATTTGATGTCGTATCTTCTCAAATTTCTTCATATTTTTTCATCTAAATTTTTTTTTTGCAAATTTCATGTTCCACTCTTGCTTTCCAAGTCTTTATTGAAATTTATACAAAGATCATAATATCTTTGAGTTCTTGCTCAGTGATTAGACAAATGTATTAGTGGATGTAAAGTCCCACAACTCAAGGATTCACCCAAAGTTTATGTAACTGGAGGAATCTTTAATGGTGTTGGTTCGTGTTATTAAAATTCAGTATTAAATATGATTCATAATTGCATTATGATTATCTTGATGATGCAATCAATCAAGTTTTATTTGGTTGTTTAAGTGTTATTTCTATGAAGGTTGCTATTTTCTAAAATAGATTGGGATTCATACTATTATTTAATATAAAATTGTATAGATTGTTAGGATTGACACCAAATTAGAAAGTCACATGATGTAAGGTAAAGGATACAAGAAAATATTCCATAAAGATAAGTTCACCCAAAAGAGAAGAGAAGCCCTAAATCTTTCAAAACAAATAAGAAAAATAACTAAAAGAGATAATTCTTAAAAGGCTTCAATAAATACTAGGAATTGTCGGTACCTTCATACATATCTATAGATTATGTCAAAATTTTAATTTAATGATATTTCAGTTCACCGAGATGACACTCAGTCACAAAAGTGATGTTTCTTTATTGATCGCTTTGCTTATTATTCCTTTGCTTTCTTAACTCTCCATTCTCTCTAAGTATCTCTCATGCCAAAGCTACCATCTGCTATAATTTAGCATGCCTCAAAGCACACAAATCAATGCACACATAACCTCTTATCTATTTAATTATAAGAAGTGATCTTAAATCTGAATCTACTTTAAAATTTGACCTGAAATTATCCAAATACACAATTTATTCTAACAAAAATTTTAATAGATCTTTATTCCAAAATTAATGATTTGTTATTGTGCTAGCAAACCTTTGATTTAAATTTATGCTTCTATTGACTAAATTATTAGTAAAATTTTTAATAATTACTCAATCATGCAACAATAAAATGGATGACTTAAATGATTCCTCTTCGAGCCAAGCACTCAAAGATCCAAAACTCAAACGAGCTGAGCACCACACAACCTCAAAAAGTCCAAGTCACATTTGAACTTGACACCGATGAGAGTCGCTAATGCACGTTTATTGCACATTAAAGTGGATCTAAGGACATCAAAATTACATTTGCTACTAAATTTTTATATCCCTGATGTGGCCATCCTATTGCTTTGAATGTTAACATGGAGTCAAGTTATATAACTTAATTATCTCTAATAGTATCCCCATTAATATATAGTCGTTGTTCCAAAACCTAGCCCACAATCAAGAAATTAACTTTTTTTTCCTTTATAAAATCAAGATGCTTTAACACAAATCATGAAATTAAAGTAGGTGCAGTAAAAAATTTCACTCTACAACATATAAGGTCCATTAACTCTCTTCACCTTAATGTCAATCAACACTTTATAAACCTTTAGGACTTAATTATTTTCAAACCATTCATAATTAAAAACACTAAAAGGTATCGAATTCCTTTTATGATTTGACACATGTCTATCCAACCAATTTCATAGTTACACCACCATGCATCATCAACTTCATGCTACTAAGACCATCTTATATGCTAAGTTATTTCTAATATAAACATAACTCAGAAGTGAAAACCAACTCCTTATCAGGCATGTGATATGAGCTAGCTAAATCTAGAATATTATTTTTTGCATCTATTTCTATAAATCACCAAAGAGCATCATTAATATCTGAACTAGATCAGTCTGCAATAACACTAGTATTTGCAAATTTTTTGCTTTATGATTGTCATCACAACTACTACTACTTCAAAGTATGACAATGTCTCTTATGTTCCCCTTCTCAGTAGAGATAAATCACATTCTTGTTTTTGCCAACATAGCTACTTCTATCATGGTTATAGGTAGACCTCATCTCAAAAGACGATCTTTTAACGAAAAACTCCTCATCTTGCATTTCATCTAAAATGGTTCAAGTTTAGCAACAACATTTCTAGAAAGAAGTATATTTTAATATCATTTAAGTTGATTGTATATCTTCCATATAATATAATGTCATGAAAAAAACTTCCAATTGGGAGATGAAGAGTATGATAACAACAAATTTTGATTTTTAGGATCAACAATTACATCAATAATCCTCAAATTCAAAACAGTAAAATCAAACTTATTAAGATATGATTTAGTGAGTGTATATTCCTACATGTGTAATAAAAATAGTCTTGTTTCTATTAAGGTTTGTTGGAGAGGATTCTGGTTATGTACAAACACTATAATTGGAGTCATATGTTTTTATGTTTTCAAAGCTTTTGTTAAAATCTCGCCAAACACACCTAAATCCTTTTTTTTCATCCATCTTTATCTTGTATTATTTACCCATAGATCAGATATATTTATACACTCTGCACCTTTGTAAATCCCTAAGTCTCTATTGGGGGCTGGAACACTGCATTTTGATTCTCGATTGCTTAAAGTTCATCAATATATTAATCTTATTAATTTCATTCTTTATGTCCAACATATTTCTCATTATGCTTGGATATTAGTTGGTAGGGAAAAGAAAACTTCTATATGAAAGTACAAATCTAGAGCAAATACAATGAACCACAAATTCATAATAAAAGAGACCAAATTCATTAAAAATATATACCAAATTTATGTAATTTGGCTAACATAAGCCTATGGCAAAACGAGATGAGAGATGCATCCTTCCACCATATAGAAGCCATATAAATATAAAAAATATGGAGCACAATTCTAAATGATGTATGATGCTTAAAAGTCTAAATGTTCTTAAGAAATAAGATTGATGCAATGAATATAGATAATATAAAAAAATAAAGATTCATAAATCAAAGGCTTCTAACCAATCAACAATTCACCTTTTAAGGTGCAAATTCAAAAGTATATCTGAAAGTCAAAGGCAAATGAAAATGTATTAATTGTTTAATCTATAAAAATCAAGAATTAAAAAGAAATCAATGAGCAATTGCTCATTTTAGCTCATTTTCTCAAGAAGGTAGTTATTTAAGTTCTTGTTTATTGTTTCAAAGTTTTATAGGCTTTATCCTTATCATTATGCTCCATATTTTATTGATTTGAAACATTTGAAAATGCATTTTGCATCCCTTTCAAACCTTTTATTGAGCTTTATGTGATATATGGTTCTACTAATTTTTGACAATTTAAAAGGTTAAGTTCTTGTTGAACCAAAAGTTAAAATTTGATTAAACTAAAATTTGCTAAATCAATCAAATTCTAATGTGATTTGATTTGATTGAAATCTAAGTATAGTTGTTCAATAATACATCAACCAAATTGATTGAATGCATACTCTTAAAGGATTGTTCAAAAAATAGGTTGCAATTATCTTTTTTAAGAAAAAAATTGAGTGTTGAAGCATAAATTTGATGTTTAATGTCTTTGACTCTAGAACCTTGTAATACCATCTACAATTTTTATTAATTAAACTAGTTAACATCCACAGGTACTGATTTATGAAAAAGAAAATAAAATGAAAATGAAAATGAAAATGAAAATGAAAAATGAAAAATGAAAAATGAAAATGAAAATGAAAAAATGAAAATGAAAATGAAAATGAAAATGAAAATGAAAAAAAATGAAAATGAAAATGAAAAATGACAATGAAAAATGAAAATAAAAAAATGAAAATGAAAAAATGAAAATGAAAATGAAAATGAAAAATGAAAATGAAAAAATGAAAATGAAAATGAAAATGAAAAAAATGAAAATGAAAATGAAAATGAAAATGAAAATGAAAAAAAAAATGAAAATGAAAATAAAAATGAAAATGAAAATGAAAATGAAAATAAAATGAAATAAAATGAAAAAAATGAAAATGAAAATGAAATAGAAATGAAAATGAAAATGAAAATGGAAATGAAAATGAAAATGAAAATGAAAAGAAAAAAAGAAATGAAAAAAAATGAAAAGAAAATGAAAAATGAAAAAAAAAATAAAAAAAATGAAAATGAAAAATGAAAAAGAAAATGAAAAAAATAGCTTTTGTATTTGAATTTTGACCAAGTTCACAAGAATAAGCATTTTGATTTTGAGGAAGATAGTAGGTCGAATCTTCATATATCTCGACCTCTCAAACTGAAAATAACTTTTCATCTCTTTGACACGATTTGATTCCATCTCTTGAAACTTGATGCACCGATGAAGAGAGGATTTCCTGTGTATCCAAGGCCTAGAAAGCAAAGCAATGAATGATATTTGAATCAATTATAGAACTTGGCTTTATCTTTGAAAATAAACTATGGAGTAAAGATTTATCTTTTATGAATCCTCAACATCATTAAAAATGATGTAAAATGAAAATGAAAATGAAAATTAAAAAATGAAAATGGAAAATGAATGAAAATGGAAGATGAAGATGGAAGATGGAAGATTTATGGAAGATGGAAGATGGAAGATGGTAGATGGTAGATGAAAAATGAAAAATGAAAAATGAAAAATGGAAATGAAAATGAAAAAAAATGAAAAAAAAATGAAAAATTGGAAAATGGAAAATGCCATCTCCATATTAGGGAATCTTTCTCTCTTCATCCTATGTTTGTTATGGTGATTCTTGTTTTGTTGGTGCTTTGTTCAATTTAGCATATATGCCTTGGGTATTTTTTTGCTGGTTGGTTTGACTTGGTGACTATTGCTCTTCCTCTCTGTCTTGGTCTCTAGGTGCTAGTGTTATTTTTTTGGTGATCTTTGGTTGTTGGTTTAGCTTTTTTTTTTTCTGGTTGTTTTAATTGCTCGTGTTGGTGTTCTCTTTAGTGGTTGGTCATATTACTTTCGCTTTCTTAATGGTTTGTCTTTGGTTATGTTGGCCTTATGTCTTGTTCTTTGGTGGTATCAGTAATTGATAGTTTCTCTTGGGGGTGCTTTTGTGATGACTTTGATGTTTTTCTTTCCTTCTTGATTTGAGTATTTTATTATTTTTTATTTTAGTGTACATGCAACCTACCCGCCTCGATCGAATAGAAGTATAAAAAATAAAATAAAATAAAAATAGAATTATCATATAACTCTAGACAGCTAGAGCCTTTATGTAGTAAAACAATTATGTTAGTGAGTATATGAGTTATACTGTTGCATTTGTTTTAGTTTTTGTGCATTGAATTTTTTATAAAAAAAATAAAGTGATTAACAAATGATATCTAATAGAGGGTCTATACAACTTCAAAATACTTATTAGCAGTCCCATGACACAAATTACATCTCATGAATCAATTTGAGTTATCTACTAATCTTTTATGTTTCTTCTCTCCCACATTGTAAAAACGGTTTAATTTTTAACATTAACAATATATAATAGTTGGTATAAGTTTTAATAACCTTGTACATGTATCAATGAGTTTGTAATGAGGTTATATTTATCTTGTCAAATCTGATTTTCAAGTTGCACAAATCAAATTCAAAAGGCATTAATGTAGGCTTGATTTGAGGCAAATCTATCATTTTTTGAAAAAATTTAAGCTACAGAAAAGACTTTTTTTTCTGGTGTTTACAATGAAACATATGCACACCAGGGATTGTTTTGAATACAAAATAAACCTTCAACTCTACATCCTAATTTCTCTCTATTTTCTGTGGCTTGTTTTTGGTCTGCAGAATGGAGGAAAAGGATGGAAATAATGGCGATGAAGAAATCGTCTCTGATAAAGCTCAAGAAATGCTTAGAGGAAAACAAGGGAGACTATCAAGTGCCGACACATATTGAAGCTGGTCATCTTGTTCCTTGAAGAAACCTCACCAAGAAAACCTCCTCAAACAATGGGTTGGAGATCATTTGTTATTAATTTTGCTGATTTAGTTGATGAATTAATTTTTTAATGATTAAAATATGTACTTCAAAGGTTCTTAAATTTATTGCATGATCATATATAGTAGTAATATAGTCAAAGATTGAGGAAACTTGTGAATAGATGAAGGTTTAGGGTAGTGATAGAATTAAATTGTTCTCAGTGTAAAAAAAGATATATGAAATAAGATAAGCTGATTAGTATAAAGAGAGGTTGTTGGTTTCATTTGGTTGCATTACAAATAAAAGCATGTTTGTTCAAAAGAGGGATGAAGCTGCTCACAAAATAGATAAAATAAGGTACACCATGTTTATTGATGAATAGTAAATACAGGGACAAAGTAACTTAATAGAAGGATAATTCCACAATGATAACAATGTTACATTAATACTCCATAGTTCAAACCAAAAATTAAAGAAATTAATAACATTTCTCTCAAAATCAAAGTTCAGTAGTGACAAAATTACAAAATCACTTATTAATTCCCTTAGTGAAAACTTGGGGGACTAAACAGAGTTTCTGCATAGTAATAACACTGACTAGAAGAAGATCAGTCCCCCAAAAAAACCTAAGAAAATAGCTTAAAATTTAATAAATAAATTGGATGCATGATACCTATTCATCTGTCACACATCCTGTAGAGGCTGATTGAACATTTTTAATATACTGCAAAGGAAAAGATAACAAGGATAAAATTGAAGCTAGAGATAGTTCAGAAATTGTACCTTATAAAGAACTCGTCCGCTTTGTAAGGAGGGGCTCCATTTTCTCTCTCTCGAAGTGCTCATCTCGATGAACGTCTATTCTTCTATTTTGAATGTCAATTGTAATTAGATCACTATTTTGGATGAGCCCAATTGGTCCTCCTTCCTGATAAGGGAGATAAAAAATACTTAAGTTCATGCATGGTGCAATTTAAATATGATAATTTAAGGCCTATTTGGGATCAATTTTGTTTTATATTTTTATATTTATATTTTTATGTTATTCTTAAATATTAGTATGTTTTTTTAAATTTTTAAAATAAATAAAGATGTCTCTAAATACACTCAAAACAACATGTTTTGAGTGTTTTTAAAAATAACTATCATCATAAAATATGCTTTATTTTGAAATAAAATGAAATTGATCTCAAACATGACCTTACTTTATGATTAACATTTGTCATATCAAAGAAAAATATTTGACTTTTTATTGTATACACTCAACTCACAAAATAATCTCTATTTGAGAGGGATGAGGAGGCTCTTTCCTAGATCCGAATGAAATTTTATATGAAAAATAAATATTATACTAAATTATCTAAGTCTTCACATAGGCAGTGTTTACTATGGGAAATCTTCTCACATGTTTATCATCTACATGGTCACATCTACATCTTATCTAAAAAATATTTAGCATACCTTCCGACCATTAGATAACTTCATGTCAATTGAAAGAGGACTATTAACACTTTGTTGAATATGATCAACTGGTATAGAGACATCCTTTGAAAATAAAGATAAATTTTAATACATGTGCATAAACTTGAATAAGAGTTGTTCTCAAGACAGTTTTCATATGAATATTTACATTATAGTTAAAAGGATCAGATAACTTCAATTCATATATGATTTTGATATTCAAAATTGCATTATCATTCTTTAACAAACATGAAAGGAACTAACAATATCCTACCTTTTGGTCATGGATGAGCCTGTGATTCTAGCCATTGTTGAGTTTTCCTACATAAAACCAATTAAGCTAAAAAATATCTTACAATAGAAAGATTTCAAGGTTCAAACTTAGTTTTAAGTGTAGTAAAATAATACCAATTTTAATGCACTAGAAATTGAAGCAACATTGGAACCATCACCTCATACATTAATTAAGCTCAAGATTACACCATAAAAAATCATGTCATTGACAAAAAATAATAATCCATGCATATAAAGAATAATATCGCATTATAATTTGAGTTCAAAAATTGAAAAATAGAACCATCTAAAACAAGAAAAGTTTCCCACACATTGCTAGGTTGTGTTTATGATAATTATAAATCATTACATATAAATTATTTTGCTTTAATTAGCAAAAAATAAAATATAAACTATTATACCCAATCTATTTTATGATCAATAATTTTAGACATGATAATATATTCTCAAATTATGCAAGCTATATAAGTATTGAAGCAAAATGAATCAGCTTAACTTAGATTAATACCTCTTCCTTGCATACTTTTTAAGTTTTCATAAGGGGACTAGCTGCATTAATCAAATTTCTCTAAAAACAAAATAAAATATACAATGATCAAATGTTATTTTTATTTAAAATATTAATATCCATGTATATCTCATACCTTTCCTTTGAACAACATGGAGATGGAGTGGATTTTTGACTCTACTACCATGACTTTGGAATCTATATAGGGAACAATTTGTTAATTATGACAAATCATGGTTATATTACAAAAACTATTAACATGAAATAGTTGTCCCAGCAAGAGCCTAGTGAAATTCAAAGATCATGCCTTCCTTTAGTTGGGGATATACTTTCCTTGATCCCAATTGATAAATTCCCTGCTTTATCATTATTTTATCTAATGGATGAATTCCACCAATAGAAGAATTTGATGGAAAATATCTTCTAGATTTTTTACTAGTACTTGTAAGATCATGCCTTTGTCTATTGACAAATTGGCATGATTTGGAAGCTAAGCTAATCACAGGAAAAATTTCAGGGCATAAACTAGGGCTCTACCTTAAATGAGCATGTGTTAATCAAGAACCATTTGAAGTATTTACAGACTTTTGAACCAGAGAAAAAAAAAGTATAAGCTCACCAAACATGTTATCAGCACAGCATTATTTGTGCGGCATAAAAGATCTTGCAACAATCTAGTTAATTTTGTTTCTCGGTATGGATTGTATGATTTATCACCATTTATTGCACTCACAACATTGTGCAAGATGAATTTGTTAATTTTGATCGGATAAAGGAGCTTTTCTATCGCTTCTTTTGAACTTTCTCGTATCTTGATTTCAAAAAGAAAAATATGAGAAAAACTTAAGAACAAAATAAGTGGTTGAGGACTAAGTAATCTACATTTTTACCTGCCAACTCCATGAAGTTTAGCTTTCCAATGTGAAAACTTTTGATTCCTTATCAATTGAGGTAACACCAAGCCTTTATGAATTTTGACTTTGACATCATTTTCAACCTTCTTTGGAATATTACACTGCTTGCATATGTGAAAATAGTAGTTATCAAAATCTGAGAGTGATTTCACAGGGATCTGAAAATAAATTTAAACAAAATTAAGCAAAGTACTTGGGTAATAACTTTGATGTTCATACCACGGATAACTATTTTGCTGAAAATTTCATTGTCACCTTAGAAAGCCCCTTTAGTTGAATTGCCTTTTCAGAATCTTCTAAAATCTGGACCTCTTGCTCTTTATGATCCAAGAGATCATATATATGATCATTATAAATTTCATGACATGATGTAGTTTTGGAGCCACCCACTTCTTCAATAGAAGAGAAGATTTCACAAAATACCATCATTGCAAGACCAGGAGTCTCCATAGAAGATAAATCTAGCATGTGATATGAGCTAGCTAAATCTAGAATCCACTATTTTTTGCATCTATTTCTGTAAATCACAAAGTGCATCATTAATATTAACTAGATCGCCTACACAATAAATAGTATTTGCAATTTTTTCACATTATGATTGTCATCACAACTACTACTTAAAAAGTATGATAATGTTTATGTTCCCCTTTTCAAGAGAGATAAATCACATTTGTTTTGCCAACATAGCTACTTCTATGTTATAGGTAGACCTCATCTCCAAAGATGATCTTTAACAAAAACTCCTCATCTTGCATTTCATCTAGAATGGTTCAAGTTTAGCAACAATATTTCTAGAAGTATATTTTAATATCATTTAAGTTGATTGTATATCTTCCATATAATATAATGTCATGAAAAACTTTCAATTGGGAGATGAAGAGTATGATACAACAAATTTTGGTTTTTAGGATCAACAATTACATCAATAATCCTCAAAAACAAGAAATCAAACTTATTAAGATATGATTTAGTGAGTGTATATTCCATGTAATAAAAATAGTCTTGTTTCTATTAAGGTTTGTTGGAGAGGATTCGGTTATGTACAAACACTATAATTGGAATCATATGCTTTTATGGTTGTTTCTTTCAAAGCTTTTGTTAAAATCTCATCTGCCAAACACACCTAAATCCTTGGAGCTTTTTCATCCATCTTTATCTTGTATTATTTACCCATATATTAGATATATTTATGCATTATGCACCTTTGTAAATCCCTAAGTCTCTATTGGGGGCTGGAACACTATACATTTTGATTCTAGATTGCTAAAAGTTCATCAAGATATTAATTTTATTAATTTCATTCTTTATGTCCAACATATTTCATTATGCTTGATATTTGGTAGGGAAAAGAAAACTTCTATTTGAAAGTACAAATCTAGGGAAAAACAATGAACTACAATTAATAATAATAAAGAGACCAAATGAAAAATATATGCCATTTATGTAATTTCTAACATAAGCATGATAACGAGATGAGATGCATCCATCCATTATATTAATGTAAAAAATATGACAATCAAATGTTAACATCCACATACAATATGAAAAGAAAATAAAATGAAATGAAAAAAATGAAAAAATGAAATGATAAAAAATGAAAAATGAAAAAGAAAAGTGAAAAAGAAAACAAAATGAAAATGAAATGAAAAAATGAAAATGAAAAACGAAAATGAAAACATGAAAATGAAAAAAAAGAAAACGAAAAAGAAAAAGAAAATGAAAATGATTGAAAATGAAATGAAATAAAATGAAAATGAAAAAATGAAAAATAAAAAATAGAAATGAAAATAAAAATGAAAACGAAAACGAGAAAATGAAAATGAAAACGAAAAAAATGAAAAATGAAAAACGAAAAGAAAAGAAAATAAAAATGAAAACGAAAAGAATATGAAAAAAGAAAAATGAAAAGAAAATGAAAAAAAAGAAAATAAAATGAAAACGAAAAATTAAAAAGAAAAACGAAAAGAAAACGAAAACGAAAACTAAATGAAAACGAAAAGAAAATGAAAACGAAAATGAAAATGAAAACGAAAACGAAAACGAAAAGAAAAAACGAGAATAAAAAATGAAAACGAAAACGAAAAAATGAAAACGGAAGAAAAGAAAACGAAAAGAAAAACGAAAACGAATGTGAAAATGAAAAAAAAGAAAAAAGAAAAAAAATAAAAAAAAAGAAAAGAAAAAATAAAAAGAAAAAAAGAAAACGAAAAAAAAAGAAAAATAAAAATATAAAATAAAGCATAAAATGGAAAAATATGATATATAAAAAACGAAAAGAAAAAGAAAATGAAAAAAAAAAAAACGAAAATGAAAACAAAAAATAAAATGAAAAAAAAATAAAAGAAAATGAAAATGAAAAATGAAAAAATGAAAAATGAAAACGAAAAATGAAATGAAAAAATGAAAAGAAAATAAAGAAAATGAAAAGAAAATGAAAACCAATCTAAAGTCTTCACGATGTCCTCCCATGAAATAAGATTGAAGATCTCCTTCAAATTTCTCTTGTAATTGTCCTCAATTATCTCTCAGCAAAAAAAGAAGCCAAAGCAACTCTTCTTTCTAAGGGTATGACATACTAAAATTTTTCTATTCAAGATCACCAATTTTCTAATTCTATAGTCGCACTGAGAAAAGAGGTGGCCTCATATCTTGAAATAATTTGTATTTATCAACAAACTCCACCACTTCCATTAGCTTGGGTATCGATTTTATCATCTCGAAGTCATTGCTTCCATCATTTATGTAAATGCATCTATACAAGTGAAGGCTGCACCAAATTTGGGTGCTCAGTAGTTTGTGCCTCTATTTTCCCTTATAGCATCTTCCTGAATTGATTCCATAGGCCTGAGGAGCACAAATTAATTATAACCGTTACACATTAATCAATCTAATCATATGCAAATTTATTCATAAAATTTATCCTCTTCCTAATGGCTCTTTGATTTTAATCATTACTTATGCCCCTAAATCTAAAATCTAAAATCTAGCTCTGATACCACTCTTGTCACGATCCGGCCCGGGAGCTTGGAATACCAAGGCGGAAACAGACGATCGGACGGATAAAATAAAATATTTCTTAACATTTCCAATCATAAATAAAATCTTCAATCTCCAATCATAAAAGAGCCACTACAAATCATAAATAATTATACAATTTTCATGCATAAATATTCTAACAAAGTTCAGGAGAAAACACATTTTAAACATAACTCAACACATAATTCATCTCCTCAAGTCCCTCTATTTGGTAAACATGACTTTCCCTTCTATCAGCCATTTAATTAGTAGGATTACAGAAAAGATTAAGCAACTAACAAATGAATATAATTCAGTGGGTCAATTATGCTATTACACTACAAGAAACAAGAAGAAAGAACTAGATGCATGCCGTTTTAGCTCACGTACATAAAAGAAATATGCTCAAACAATCAAACCTATGGAAGGTAGGTATACATAAACATTTATCAAGAGATATGGGGTCGATATACATAAATATTTATCGATAGCAATTTATATATAAACATTTATCATATAAACTTTTATTTTTTTTACTTTTATCATCCTTCCAAGAGTCACATTAAAAATACTCATTCAAAGAACAAGTATCTATTACCATTGCTATTGCCATTTGCAATTTCATTGGCCCTTTTGAATCATTTGGCAGTACATTCGTCGACATAAGGGGTGAACTCAGCCAACATACACATTCATAGCATACAATTATACCACTATGCACATTAATTCATGATTAACAGTAAATTAGTGAACTTTATAAAATAATAATTTAATATGATCTAGCATTGTTATTATCCAACATAAAGAAATAATACATCACGCTTTAAGAAAGAAACAAGAAAAATCATCACAACTTGCGCATGAAAAGTCAAAATCATATGAACATGCTTTCATCATAAGAAATTAAAGATTATTTTTCCAATAAATGTAAGAATATAATTACCCACCTTAACCACAGCTTCCTCTCAATCTCCTTCTTCCTTCCTCAATTGAAATTCTATAGAATCAAATATTAATTTAATTAATACTCTTGAACCTCCTTATATATAGCTTTTATAATTTAACACTCACATTCGTCCTTATTCATTACCTATTTTTTAGGTTAAAATTAAATCTTCAATTAATAATAATAATTATTATTATCATATTTTGTAATTTAATTATTAAATTATATACATAACAATATATTCCATTCTTCTCTTTTCAAGGATTAATTTTCCTAATTTAATCTATTTGCTGAAATTAATAAATCTTAAGTTAAAAACTATAAACTTTAAATCAAAGTTTGAGATCATAATATTAACAAAAAAATTCAATTAAACATTATTTTATAAATTATATACTTACATCTCGGTTTTCCCTAACACATGCAGCCCGCTTCACTGCACGCTGGAGCCTCCTTTCCTCTTGTTGGCACTCTTTCTCATCCGAGCACACGCGCCAAAGCCCTTCTTCTCCTTTCACCGACAAGGTTGACGTTCGGCCAGGCACCTGACGTAACTAGGGTCACTTCTTTTCCTTCTTCTTCCCGCCGACGACGCCGACCACTTCACCTCACGCATATGTAGAGTCTCCTCCTTTTTCTCCCTCTCGCATGTTTTAATTTGATTGGTTTGTCAAAACCGTCCCCTCCCTGGTTCTTCCATTCCGCTAACCGACCTTATGAATTTCTTATTCGCCATAACCGAGAAGAACACCGTCATGAGGTGTTCTTCTCTTGGATTCGCATATCTAACCCCATTTCCTCGATCATTGCAACACAGAGAAAATGAGTCAGAACATGTGGGATTAATGTGTGAATGTGAATATATACATGCTTGTGTTTCTTTGCAGGTTTGAAGGTCTCGTCAAGCACACGAGGACGCGATGAGATGAAAAATTAACTGCGGTGTCGCAAGACACCACTCGCTATGCTCATGAGGGTGTACTTAGTAAGCCAACATCGGTTAGATGTCGCTCCCCCTAGCCGAAATGCTGATGAAATTTTGAATAAATTCTAGACTTAGAAAAAAATGAAATGAATACACATGTATTGTATTTCTTTCTGCAGGTTTCAAGACACCGCTAATGTCCATTCGGGCAGAGTGAGTGTGAAGACGACTGTGGTGTCGCAAGATACCACTCGCTATGCTCATTCGTGCATGAGAAAACCAAAATACTCCGTACCACGCTGGGAAGATGTTGGGAGGCGCTAAAATATTGACGATTTTGGATTAAATTTGAGACTTAAGCAAATTTAAATGAAATCATTTAAACTTAAATCAAATAAATAAATACACAATAAACATAAAAATAAAACATTAAAACAAAGTGGAGAATGCTTAAAAGAAATTAAACAAAACAAAGATGAAACATAATACTAAAGTAAATAACTTACTTTAAACGGAAGCAAGTTCCCTTCTTTTCTTCAAAATCCTTAAAGGCTATGAAGTTTTCTCTTCAAGCAAATAAGGTGAAAAGTAAAACTCCCCACTAGTCTTATTTATAAGAAAGGAAAGCTATCTTTGTGGAACCCACTTATAATTAAATTAACAAACAACCTGGTCTAACAATTCTTGTTGTAGAAAATATGAAAAGTCCTTAAATGATAAAATTAGAGGCTTGAAGCTTTCTTTTGGGTGAACTTAAATATAAACTTGTATGAATAAGAGTATGCCCTTACATATCTTATAGTGGTTACTCCTTTGGGTCAAATACTCTAAAATACATGCAAATGCATGAATAAAAATAAATTTATTACATATCTAAAATGAATATATTCTTATTCAAAGCTTGTGCAAACTTTCAAATAATATACCAAATCTGTAATTTTTTTTTGTACAAGCGGTAAGATGACACTAAATTAAATGTTATGAATGAAGGAGCTTTTTTTTCAATACAAAATTTAAGAACTTCATTATAAATTATGATTTTCAAATCAATGAAATCCATTAGGTGAAATTAGCTAAAGTATAAATACATGTGCACATAAGATATAAAGTGCAAATTTTAATGTCTGAAAAGGCCGCGTAGGCTAAATTAGAATCAATTAACATTCAAAAAATCTAATTAGATCAATTTACTCTTCTACATCATTAGATTCATAACACTTTGTTGGAAGACAAAAGGCGTTAGTTAAGGCATTCTCAAATACAGCATGAGCGATACTATCTTGAATGCTTAAATTCAAAGTATCAAGATCTTTGTGTGATTATTTTTCTTTTTATTAGTGGGTATTGTTAACAAAACCTAAAATCTATTATAAAAATTTCTTCTAAAATATATTTTGTGTGACGGTAGATAAAATAAATTGTTAAGAGTTGACATCTAAAGTACTTAAACATATTTAAATTAATCAATTTTTTTCAAATCAAATTAACTCAAATTAAATATCTATCTCTAAAAAATTGCTTAAATGAAATTCAATTATTAAAGCTTAAAACAAAATCAATCATCCACTTTGATTATTTGTCAGGGTGATAAATTAAGAAAATTCTAGCTCACAAAAGAGCGATGTCAAATCAAGTGTTCTATGTTGCTCTCAAATAATCTTTTTTCTAGTAAGGACATGGGTGCCCTCATGTGGCATAGGCTCCAGATGATGCAATTATGACCAAAGTCCTCGATCTTTTTTCAAACTCCATTATATTATGATCCTAGCTTATGCTCCAATGACTCACTTTGAGTTGTGAATCAAAGATATTTGATAGGTCAAACATTTCTAAGGTAAACTTAAAGCTTTTTTTCTCCTTAGACAACACCCTTCTGAAGATTTTTTTGGATGGCGTAACTCTATGTGTTGCTAATGATCATTAGGTTATTACTACCTCCTCTAAGTAGAAGGAATCCGACGGGGATGGGAACATGGGATCTGCATCATCATTACCATTGGTTTAGCGAAATGGTGAAATTTATAATCTAAATTAAAACTCCACATGTATTTTGCATTGATAACAACTAGCCTTTGAAAGTTCTCTCTCACTTGTGGGAGAAGTAATTAACTATTTTGCCTATTGGAAACTTAGAAAGATCTAAGTCCTCACCAAATGAGGTCTCAGGTAGTGTCTTATCGAGGTCTCTTAAAAATTACATCGACTTTAAATTGCTCTCTTCAATTCCATTCATAATTTATCAAGAGGTCATTGGCAATTTTTTGCCCACAATTGTTAGATCATTAATTGCTTAGCATACTAAATGAAGTAAATTTAGATATATAAAATTTATCATCTTTTAACTTAAATGGTGATGGAATGGAACATTCACGTCGATCAAGTTCTCATAGTTCATCTCGTTATCATGGTCATGAGTTTACTTAGTTAGAGGAGGTAGTCAACAATCAAAGGATGTAACGACCATGAGTTGCATCATCAGGATACTTTGTAGACATAAAGTGTCTCTAAGGGGCAATCTTAAGTTTACCTTAGCAAATAATGAGTTTTTTTGCCATATTAGGAACACTCTATGGTTCACACTCAAGAAGTCATTAGAAAGCATACATATTACGACCATGATTGTAATATAATAAGGTTATTGAGAGGCCAAGCCGCATTGACTCGATTGTGCATCATATATGAATCTCGGCTAAATTGTGAATAGATGACACAAGCCATGTCCTTATAATATGAGATTATTTGAGTGTGAATATAATAGTACACTTGACTTGATACTCCTTTGTAAGTTATAATTTTTTTAATTTATCACCCGATGAACATTTATGAAAGGAGGATTGAGTGAATTGTGCTTTAAACTTTTAGATGTTGAATTTCATTTAATCATCTCAAGTTTAGCATTATTTGCATATTTTTTAAGTTTGATCATAGATTGATTTGATACTGAATTTCAAGTGTAACTTAATGGTGATATAATTATAGATAGACCTTATCAACTATGCTTTTTATTAGCAAAAAATTGGATATATAAATAGAATTTATAATCATATTGCTATCTTATATGTTATCATGAAAACACAAATTTTATAAGTTTGAATATGAATTTTCCTAATTAATATCTTTGATGGTCATATGCAAATGTAAAATAATATTTTCTTCTTTTAATCAAGCATTTAACTTGCAATCAATCATGTCAACTCTAGTCATTTTAAAAGGAGGATTGGATTGATTATGGGACTTTTCATCATATTGATGGCTTTGATCAAGAATACACATGAGATGAATTTAGATGTGACTTTATGAATAGATAATGTAATTCTTAAGACAAGATTGAATTTAGATTGATTTTGATTTTAACCTCTGCTATTCTACCATGTGGTTAAGCATTTAACATGTTGGATGAAGCACATCTTGACTATTCAAATTTGTCTTATGTTAACATGCAACACTTAGAAACTAAGTTTAGGCATTTCGTGTGGGCCCATCGAGTTTCTTTCAAACTTAATGATCTTCAAATATTACATATAAATCTTAATTTTGTCTCATATTGCATATAAATGTCAACCTTTTAGGTTATTTGCACACATCTCAATATCTTGAACTGAATATTTGAGTACTGTAAATGCAATACTTGTTTCATTTAAAACTTTGATAGCTTGTATGCCTTTTAATGTGATGATTTGAATGCAAGATTACTTTAATATACTTTAAGAAGCGTTAATCCGGTGAGGTAAAGATTTGAAATCAACTTATACTTTATAAACTAAATCTTGGATTCCTTTAGGCTTTCATTTTTTAGCTTTATTTAGGGGTGAAATTTATCTACAAACTTTAAATAAACCGTAGGTAGTGATTTTGTTTTACATGTTTTAAATGTAATTTAATGGGCCCCAAGGCATCTTTCTTTGACTAAATGAGGGGATGTCTTCATTTTATTTCAATTATTCAATTTTGTTGAGTATTCTATAATTTTGAAGGGGCTCTATTTATAGTTTGGGATAAATTCCTTGAAGTTCTTGACTTTCTTATATATATATATATATATATATATATATATATATATATATATATATATATTCAAATTCTTAGATTTTTATTTAATATTTATATAGATCTAGTTTGGGTTTTGATTTAAGTTTGACCAATTCAGTTCAAGTTAGCTTTAAGTCCATTAAGTCTTTCATTTGGCTCAGTCATCCCATTTAGGGTGATTTTAGCAAAATTTCAATCTCTCGTTCCTGTAGCATATGACTTCCACCAAAAAAAAGTATGCATAGAATACATGCACAAAAATTCATAATTTATAATTGTCCCCATCATGCTAAGAAAAGTGCGGGGCTTACCATATGTCCGCGGCGTCGCATCTGAGTTTCCTTTGCCATGCTAAGAAAAGTGTGAGCAATTCTACTCGTCACACCAAATATGCATAATCAAGTTTAAGGGTTACGAGTTGTGCATTTTATACCTATCACACAAATCAGCATATGGCACAAATCTTAAGGAGGGAGAGAAGTGGATGTTGGGAAGTAGTAGAAGTTGAGAGGGCTTCAACCAAGTAAGGAGTGAGTGAGCTCAGGCAAGTGGAGAGTAGGATTTGGCAAGCGGAGTATACTCTAAGTGGAGAGTAGAATCAGCGAGAGTAGGGTCCCAGTAGAGTAAGGTATAGTGAGCGAGAGTAGAGTCTATGAGTAGAGAAAGTCATGAGTTTAAGTAGGTCATGAGTTTAGAGTAGGGTTTGGTGAGTTGAAATACTCTACGTTTTGACAAGTGGAGAGTAAAGTCCAGTGGAGAGGATCTAATAAGAGAGTAAGTTCAGCAGTTGAGAAGGATATAATGAGTGGCAGTATACTCAAGCAAAATCTAGCAGTAGAAATAAAGTCTGGCAGTAGATCTAGTGAGTGTTAGTATACTCTGGCGAGTGGAGAAGTACTCAGCAAGTAGAAGTTCAAGGTAGAGTTTGGAGTCTAGAAGGGTCCAAGATTTGAGTGAAGCTATTATAAATATCTGAGATAGAGTGTGAGGATAGTTGTCACATGGAGTGAGCCACGTGGTAACCATTATTAGTTGACAAGGCCATGGGAGTGGGATAAGCTATATTAACCTACCACTAGACATGGCTAGAGTTGATGGGACAAGTGTTAGTTGACTTGAATTGCCTCAATTTGTGTCATTGCCTCAAAATAAAATACTTTCCACAAAATTCTTTACGGCAACTCAAGTCAATATGGATGTATATTCAAAGTGATTTCAATTTTTTGGACACAATGGCATCATTTTGTGATCATATGTCATTTTGATTAATTTTGATTTGAGTATTTCAACGTGATTCGTAGTATCACATTAGTAATCGTCAATTTTGTTGTGTTCGCACATTTTGACTTGTACAATTTGTATTGAAGTGAACAAACATGCAAGTATAAAAATAAGAAATTATCTCATCAAAGTAATATGAATAAAAGTAATAATGAGAAAAACAAACAAGAGGTAAATTTTGATTTAAAATATTTGTTCATCCAACAACATAGAAGTGATAACTTCTCATTAAAAGAAAGTAAATGTCTATCATAATTACTATAACTACACATTTACCTATTCAACTTAAAAGTAGGTTAAACAAAGGATGATAATACTCACTTGCTTGCACTATTTAAGAAATCAAACATTCATCCAATGATTTGAATGATAAAATAAAAATTGAAATAAAAATATGCTTAAAAAAGTCATGTAAACATGAAATCACTACAAACCATATTTGTGATCACCTTTAATCTGTACTTCTTGTTTTGAACTTTTCTTGTTGAGTAGCAAAACTCTCAACCATTGAATTGCAATCAAGCTTTGAACTTAACATTAATCTTGGAGTTTTAGGTTCCACACTATCTATTGTAAATTGCATACTACATGACCCATCCGTCTTTGATGCACACTTGCTTATGGGTTGAGAGCTCGAATTTTAAATCTATTTGATATCTCTCTTAACTATTCAATTAAGGTTGGTGAACGTTTGCCACTTTCAAAGCATGTATGCTGATCATTTTCCATGTGACAACCTAAAATAGTAAAAAAAATGCATCATATTAGAATATACCAAAACCAAATAGTTGGTCACATCTACATCTTATCTGAAAAATATTTAGCATACCTTCGGACCATTAGACAACTTCATGTCAATTGAAAGAGGACTATTGACACTTTGTTGAATATAATCAACTAGTATAGAGACATACTTTTGAAATAAAGACAAATTTTAATACATGTGCACAAACTTGAATAAGAGTTCTTCGCAGACAATTTCCATATGAACATTTACATTATAGTTAAAAGGATCAGCTAACTTCAATTCATATATGATTTTGAAATTCAAAATTGCATTATCATTCTTTAACAAACATGAAAGGAACTAACAATATCCTACCTTTTTGGTCATGGATGAGCCTGTGATTCTAGCCATTGTTGAGTTTTAACCACTTGAGCTAAAAAATATCTTACAATAGAAAGATTTCAAGTTTCAGAAACTTAATTTTTAAGTGTAGTAAAATAATACCAATTTCAATGTACTAGAAATTGAAGCAACATTGGAACCATCACCCTCATACATTAATTAAGCTCAAGATTACACCATAAAACCATTTCATTGAGAAAAATAATAATAATCCATCCATACAAAGAATAATATTGCATTATAATTTGAGTTCAAAAAATTGAAAAATAGAACCATCTAAAACAAGAAAAGTTTCCCATTGCTAGGTTGTGTTTATGATAATTTTAAATCATTACATATAAATTTACTTTGCTTTAATTGGCAATAAAATAAAACTATTATAAATCTATTTTATCCATCTAGTTTTCCATGCATTGCTATTGTGTTTATGATAATTTTAAATCATTACATATAATTTACTTTGCTTTAATTGGAAAAATAAAATATATTATACCCAATCAAATGATAATTTACATGTATTCTCAAATTATAAGTAAATATTGAAGCAAAATGTATCATCTTAACTTCTAATACCTCTTCATTGCATACTTTTTCCAGTTTAGTTTTCATAAGGGGACTATGCATTAATCAACTTTTATAAAGCAAAAGAAAATATACAATGATCAAATGTTATTTTTATTTAAAATATTAATATCGATGTATATCTCATACCTTTCCTTTGAACAACATTGAGATGGAGTGGATTTTTTGACTACTACCATGACTTTGGAATCTATATAGGGAACAATTTGTTAATTATGACAAATCATGGTTATATTACAACTATTAACATGAAACAATTATCCCAGCAAGAGCCTAGTGAAATTCAAAGATCATACCTTCCTTTAGTTGGGGATATACTTTCCTTGATCCCAATTGATAAATTCCCTGCTTTATCATTATTTTATCTAATGGATGAATTCCACCAATAGAAGAATTTGATGGAAAATATCTTCTAGATTCTTTACTGGTACTTGTAAGATCATGCCTTTGTCTATTGACAAATTGGCATGATCTAAGCTCGCTAATCAGAAAAGTTTGAGGGCATAAATGGGACTCTACCTTAAATGAACATGTGTTAATCAAGAACCATTTGAAGTATTCTGACCGAACCAGAGAAAAAAAAGTATGAGCTCACCAAACATGTTATCAGCAAAGCATTGTTTGTGCGGCATAAAAAATCTTGCAACAATCTAGTTAATTTTGTTTCTCGATATGGAATGTATGATTTATCACCATTTATTGCACTCACAATATTGTGCAATGCATAGAGCGACTTGTTAATTTTGATGCAGTCGGATAAAAAGTTCTCTTTTGAACTTCCTGTATCCCGATTTCAACAAGAAAAAATATGAGAAAAACTTAAGAACAAAATAAGTGGTTGAGGACTAAGTAATCTACATTTTACACCAACTCCATGAAGTTTAGCTTTCCAATGTGAAACTTTTGATTCCTTATCAATTGAGGTAACATACATGATCAAGCCTTTATGACTTTTGACTTTGACATCATTTTCAACCTTCTTTGGAAGATTACACTGCTTGCTTATGTGAAAATAGTAGTTCTCGAAATCTGAGAGTGATTTCTGAGGATCCGAAAGAATTTAAACAAAATTAAGCAAAGTACTTGGGTAATAACTTTGATGTTCATACCAATAACTATTTACTAAAAATTTTGTTGTCACCTTAGAAAGCCCTTTAGTTGAATTGCCTTTTCGAATCTTCTAAAATCTGACCTCTTGCTCTTTAATCCAAGAGATCATATATATGATCATTATAAATTTCATGACATGATGTAGTCATGGAGCCACCCATTTCTTCAATAGAAGAGAAGATTTCACAAAATGCCATCATTGCGAGTGAGTCTCCATAGAAGATAAAGCACATGAAATGTAGAAGCATTTATGCAAATACACAAGGTATATAAATATAGATGATCAAGATAAGTAATATAACAAACCAGAATCAATTGGGTTTTTCCACTTCCTTGAATACCATAAGCAATAACACATCAATTATCTCCATGAAGAATGCCCTCAAGGAGAGGCTTTACCTCATGGGCAAAGAGTTTACTCATGCTCTCATTTTACTCATAGCATCAGTATATAATCTTTGGTATTTGGGTCCATAAATGAAAAAAAAATTCTATCAATGGCATTACAAACCTTTCATAATGATTGTTCTTGTAATGTCATTAATTTTTTGTTCATTTGTTGTTCTATCTAATCTATATAGCATTTATGAGCAAAATGAGGCATAAACTCTTTGAATAAATCTCCTGAGCATTCTTCATGAAGATAATTAAAATAGTATCTTTGGGAAAAGTTGGAGTAGCTCTGGTGATAAGATTAGGAGAGTCACCTTAGATGGTTTGGCCACATAAGCGTCCGTCAGATGACGATTAAGAGTAGATGCATTAGATTTGGTTTATGTTAAGAAAGGTAGAGGTAGACCTAAAGACTTAGTTAAGATGTATAAAAATGATCTTAGTATGCTTGAATTAAATGAGAATTTGACACATAATAGGACCAATGGAGATGAAGGATTCATGTAGCCACCCCACTAGTGGGATTAAGGCTTGTTATTGTTGTTGTTGTTGTTCAACCATTTTTGTTTGTTGTACTACAAAAAAAAATTTTCATCTTATGTAGAAAAGCATATTGATGTATCATCTAATAGAATAGATGCTATGATATTTGCCAAGCAAAAGACATCCTATGTCATATTTTCAAGCCATTCAAACTAATCAAATTGTTGAAGGTTGCAACAAATAAAATGAGAAAAATAGCAATTTCCACCGTAATTCCATTAGCCTACGATCTCTTTAGTTTAGAACTATTCCTATTTACAAGTATATCGGGTAAAATAATCTCATATAAGATGTTGACTACAACTATTATTCAGCTGTAAGATTTATGAAATCCATATTTATAAGATAAACTAAATTTTGCTTTAAATCTTACTTGCGCCTAAACAACAGCTAGATCAAGAAACCCTATCGTCAAAGCACAGCACCGAAACTAAATCATAGAATAAGAAAAGGTGATTTTTCCCTTGACATAAACTAACTAAAACTCTTACCTCATTATCTATTACAAATGAAGATTTAGAGAAGGACAGGATACCCATTAAACTTGATCATGCAAAATAACGATGCATGGTTGTCCACTCACAAATAGTAATTTGAGGAGGATTCTCCAAGTGCTTCTTGATTGAAAGGCGATTTCGACGATTTGAACTCCCTTCTATGGACTTGCAAATTTCCGTTGTTACTCTAGGTAACAAACGTCCATGGCTTGAGGAAGAATCACAAGTAAGGCCTCAGAGGTATTGCAGGGGAGAAAGAAATTCTTGCGTTTAGGTGATTGTGTGTGTGTGTGTGAGAGAGAGAGAGAGAGAAATGTCTGAGAAGAAAGTGATGGAGCATCTCTTGTAGTGCTAAATTAATGAAAGAAAGCCGTTTGGGATTGGGTTTGGCTGGAATTTGAATCTAAGCTCGTTCTGCTGTCCGTCAGAACATATTATAAAATCTTGTCGCTCATGATGCACCTCCATTTTCATCTATCATTAGCCTTGTAAGAAAATATGATCATATAACTTTGCAAGTATATCAGACCGGAATCAAATTTAAGAACGAAATTGAGTCGATTTCAATTTATCAACTTTTTAATGGATTAATTTAATAATTAATGATGTGAAATATACTTAAAAGTATTAATTTTAATGATTTCTATATAAAGGAACTAACAAAATTTTAAAATTATCTCTCTTTAATTTTCTTAATATTTTGTTTTACATTTTTAGTGTTATTAATTTTATTATAAAAATAAGTTTATTTTTATTCATTTATATGAGAGAGAGAGAGAGAGAGAGAGTGAGAGAGAGCATAATTTCATGCATTAATTATTTTGCTAAGAGATAAATAGGAGAGTAGAGAGTTAGAATGACAAAACATTCAAATTGATCTTATGCTAAAGAGATTACTTATGTAAAATATGTAAGATATTTGTTGAACAAGTCTTATATACTTGTTTTGGGGACATTGAGTGAATTTATTTGTAAACTTTAATCAAGATATCTTAATTGAAAGCTAGATGTTATACCTAAAGTTGGGCCAAAGGTTTGGCTAAACCCCAATGGATGTGACATCACAAATGGCCAAAAGATTACATAATCATATTAAGTGGACTCACAAAGATTACGAATGATTACATAAGTCTAGATTTCTCTAGAAGATTCTATAAGCTACTAGAATATTTTAGATGTTTCAAGAATATTCTAGAAGTCTCTATAATTCTTTAAAACCTTCTAGATGTATCAAGAATAATTGATAATATTCTAGAATGTTCTAAAATAGTTTAAATATTTGTGATATGACCTAAGTATCTAAAACTCTTTAGATTATAATAGATGTATAGGAATTATGTAGAGTATTCTAGAGAACTCCAAACACATGAATGATATAGTGTATTTTAGAATGTTTTGTATATGGGAGGAGAATATAAATAGAACATTCCCTCTCATTTATAACCAACTTATGGGAGCCCTTAAGAAACTAATGTACCTTAAGCCTTGTGCATCTCTCTTTATATCTTTTCTTTCCATCTTACATTGTGTAAGTGTTCTAGCTTCGGCATTGTGTGTGGGAAAGGTTAACTTAGCATTAAGAGGAGGTGCTAAAGTTGCACAACTAACTCATGACATTAAGCTCTCAACCAGGCTAAGATTGGATGTGTATGTGTATTTGAATCATCATCTAACTTTGATAATAGGCATAAAAGTTCAATTACTTTGTCCATTCCACTTGTGATTGACATAGTTGAATCATCGTCTAACTTTGATAATAGGCATAAAAGTTCAATTACTTTTTCAGATAGATTTAGATCATTATTAGATAAAACATATCCATAAGTTTGAAGATCAAGCTATGAACTTTAATACTTTTGATTTGATGTCTTCTCAAATTTCTTCCATGTTATTTTTCACCTTAAAAAAAATTTTTTTTTTATTTCATGTTCCACTCTTATTGCCTTCAAGTCTTTATTAAAATTTATACAAAGATCATAATCTACGTATCTTTGAGTTCATGTTTGTCTTGCTTGAGTGGTTAGACACCTTGTATTAGTGGATGTAAGTCCACAACTCAAGGATTCACCCAAATTTTCTTGTAAGTAGGTATCTTTAATGGTTGTTTGGTTGGTGTTATTGAAATTCAATATTAAATATGATTCATAATTGCATTCGTGATTATCTTGACGATCAATGAATCAAGTTTTATTTGGTTGTTTAAGTGTTATTTTTATGAAGGTTGTCTGCTACTTTCTATAATAGATTGGGATCCATCTTTGTTATTTAATATAAAATTGTATAGATTGTTAGGAAGACACCTAATTTGCGAAAGTCACATGATGTAAGATAAAGCATACAAGAAAATATTCTTCCATAAAGATAAGTTCACCCAAATTGAGTAAATCTTTCAAAACAAATAAGGAAAAAAAACTAAAAGATAATTCTCAAAAGGCTTCAATAAATACTAGGAATTGTTTGTACCTTCATACATATCTATAGATTAAGCTCAAAATGTTAATTTAATGATAATTTCAGTTCAAAACTACTATTGTGGTCCCGTCGGATATAAAAGTGGAGGGTTGCGATAGCATGACGAGCATAAAACTTATCAAAATAATCATGATATGAATCCTTTAAAACATTGTGTTAATACTAGATCCCTTAGCGCATTGTATGGCTTATCTGATGAAAAGTGTGCAAGCGTTGCATTATGTTAAATAAGCAAGGGTTCCCACATTATGGATGGATGTGGGCAAAGAAGTTAGTCCATAAAACTAGAATTAGATTAGAAACTTGGAATATAGATACTCTTACAGGTAAACTAAAGTAATTAATAGATATTATGGTTCGTAGGAAAATAAATATTTTATGTGTTCAAGAAACTAAATGGGTTGGGGAGAAAGCCAAGGAGATTGTAGTTTAGGTTTTAAATTTTAATATTCGGTAGAAATTATTGGAAATTATGTGATTATAGATAAAATTTTAAGGATAATATTATAAATATTAATAGATGCGGAGATAAAATTATAGATTTAAGTGTTTATGCTCCTCAAGTAGGTTTAGATGTAGGCTCAAAAGAAATTTTTTTAGAATAAATTAGATGGATTAATACAAAAGATACCTCTTGAAAAAAAAGTATTTATTGGAGGAGATTTAAATGGACATGTTGGTAGAGTGGTAGAAGATTTTAAAAGTATTCATGATGATTATGGATTTGGGTACTAATGTAGGATATTAGATTTTGTTTTTATATGATTTGTAGTTGTTAATATTTTATTTAAAAAAAGAGATGAGCATATTATTACTTATAAAAATAGATCTAATAAAACACAGATTGATTATTTTCTGATAAGAAAAATTGTTTAGATTGTAAAGATTGTAAGGTTATTCTAAGTGAAAGTTTAAATACCCAACATCAATTATTAATCTTAAATTTTAAGATAAAAGATTGAAAGATGAAAAATAAATCAAATTATTATCCTTGGATTAGATGGGGACACTTAAAAAATACTAATAAAAAAATATAAACAACAGACTTAGAATTTGGGATGTTCATAAGGAATCTAATATTATGTGAGAAAAAAAAGTGAAATTAAGAAAGTTGCTAAAATGTGCTTGGAGAATCAAAGAAAAACTTCTTTTAATAAAATAGTTTGTGGTGGAGTCGAATGTACAAAAAAGATAAAAAATAAGAAGTGTTTTGTTATAAAATTTGGTTTAGATGTAAAACTTCAAAATTGGAAAAATATAAAGTGGTATGTAGATTCTAAGAAAGCAATATATGATGCAAAAAATTTAGCTTTTAGTGATTTATATAATAGATTAGATATCAAAAGCTAAAGATGTATGTATAAATTAGCTAACCAAAGAGATATAGAAGTAAAGATCTAGCTCAAGTGAGGTGTATTAAGGATGAAAAATAAGTACTTTTCTTAGAAAAGGATATTAAAATAGGTGGATGAGGTATTTTGATAAACTTTTCAATAAATGATCTAAAAATACTATTGATTTTAGCAACCTTAATACTAAACAAAAATAGAGAAATTTATTTTATCATCATTAGTAAATCTGAAGTTAGAGATGCTTTAAAGAAAATGAAATCTGAAAAAAACGATGATATTCCAATGGAAATGTTAGGAGATCAAGATTTCTTACAAATCTTTTTTAATGTTATTTTAAAGTCTAAAAGATGTGAGATGAGTGGAGAAAAATTTGTTGGTTCCTATATTTAAGAATAAAGGTGATGCACAATAGTGTGCAAATTATAGAGAATTAAGTTAATGTGTCATACATTAAAATTATGGCGAGTAATTGAGCATAGGTTCGATGTGATACAAAATTTCTCTAATGATTTGAGTTTCCATGCCAGGTTTGTTAATTGATAGAAGTATAAGAAAGAGGAAGATCTAATATGATATTTATTGATTTAAAATTATGATAATTTCAAGAGATATTCTTTAAAGTTTTAAAAGAAAGAGTTAATATTTATTTATATTAAGTCATTAAAATTATCTAGAGTTGTTATTGTTAAACATAAGGAGGATTAAAAAAAATTTTATTTATAATTACTTGAGATGGCTTTAAGTCCTTATTTTTTTTCTTTAGTTATGGATGTTCTTCTAGGCATTTGAAATATGTTCCTTGGTGTATTTTTGTTGATGACATACTTTCTTGTTGATAAGACTAAAGTAGAAATGAATTATAGTCAATAGATAAAGTTTTCATTTAATAGATCTAAAATTGAATATATATGTAATTTTGTTTGAATTATAGATCATGTTGTGACATTGTGAAAGTCATTAAAAGATGATTTAATATATACTTTATTGTTCAAAATGATGATGAAATATATAGATGTTATTAGTAAAATTAAGTAATTAATAGATACATTTCTTTGTGTGAAAAAAAGTATAAAAGAAACTTAAGGAAAAAATTTATAAGATGGATAAGAAATAGATTATGGTGATGTTCAAATAAAAGAAATGAGATAGTTAATTTGTAGAGATGAGGATGCTTTGATTTTATTAGAGATAAAATAAAATATATATTTAAAAAAATTAATTTAAATTTAGATAAAGATTAGAGATAAGATGGTTTAATAAAGTTAGATGATACTTCAAAAACATTAGATTTATGTTAAGAATTAGACTTAAAGATGGTTAAGATGTATAAAAAATGATCTTAGTATACTTAAATTAAATAAGATTTAATATGAAAATAATAAGATTCATGACTTAGTATAGTAAAGGCTTATTGTTTTGTTTTGTTGTTGTTGTTCTTTGTTTGATAATTTAATTAAAATGACATATAAAAAAATGATGTTTCTCACTTTATTGATTGGTTTGTTATTATTCTTTTCTTATCTCTATTTTTAATTATCTTTTATAAAGAATGATAATTTAGATTCTTAAAGAAAAATCAATGAATGTATTTATCTATTTAATTATGAGTGATCTTAAATCAAATCTAGTTTAATTATTTTAAATTATAAAATACAAATTAATAAAATTTTTAATGGATCTTTATTAAAATTAATGATTTGTTATTTTGCTAAAATTTGATTTAAATTTATGTTCTCTTGACTAAATTAGCATTAAAAATTTTAATAGTATCAATCATGCAACAATAAAATGATGAATAAATGATTTCTTTAGAAGATAAAGAAAATAAGTAGATGAAAAATAAATTTTATTTGAAAGATAATGAATTAAAAAATTTATTGCACATTAAAGTGATCTAAGACATCAAAATTACATTTGATAAATTTTTATATCAGATGTTATTATTGCTTTAAATATTAAACAGAAAGAGTTATATAATTAATTATCTAATAGTATCCAAATTTAATATGAGTTGTTAAAATGAAATCAAGAAAATAATTTTTTTTCTAAAATCAAGATGCTTTAAAAAATTGAAATTAAAATAGTTCTAAAAAAATTGATCTAAAATATAAGGTATTAATTTTCACCTTAATGTCAATCTTATTTTAAATCTTTAGATAAGTTATTTCTAATATAAACATAACTAAAGAACATGATAGTGAAAAAATCTTTCATGTGATATGAGTGTAAATCTAGAATATATTTTTTTTGCATCTATTTTAAATCATGAAAGAGCATCATTAATATAATAGATGTCTGTGATAAAGTATTTTGAATTTTTCACTTTATGATTGTCATAAAATATACTTAAAATATGAAATGTCTCTAATGTTTATGTGAGATAAAATCACATTCTTGTTTTTGAAACATATACTTTATTTGGTTATAGGTAGATATCTCAAGATGATCTTTTCTTAAAAATTATCTTGATTTCATCTAAAATGGTTGAAGTTTAGAAACATTTAGAAGAAGTATATTTTAATATCTTAAGTTGATTATATATCTTCATATTAATGTCATGAAAAGCTTTCAATTAGATGAAGAGTATGTAACAAATTTTTGATTTTAGGATCAAATTACATCATAATCCTCAAATTCAAAGTAAAATAAAACTTATTAAGATATGATTTGGAGTGTATATTCCTACATGTGTAAGAAAAAAAAAGTCTTGTTTCTATTAAGGTTTGTTGGAGAGGATTCTTATGTACAAACACTATAATTTATGCTTTTATGGTTGTTTCTTTCAAAGCTTTGTTAAAATCTCATCAGAACACACTAAATCCTTGAGCTTTTTTCATCCATCTTTATATTGTATTATTTAATAGATTAAATATTTATATGCTAGTGTAAATCCTAGTCTCTATTGAGTGGAACAATGCATTTTGATTCTAGATTGCTAAATTCATAGATATTAATCTTATTAATTTCATTCTTTATGTCCAAATATTTCTCATTATGCTTGGATATTGGTTGGTAAAACTTCTATATGAAAGTAAAAATCTAGAGCAAATATAATGAAAAAATTAATAATAAAAGAGAACAAATGAAAAATATATACAATTTATGTAATTTGGCAACATAAGCTAATGGTGAGCATGAGAGATGCATCCATACCATATAGAGACTATTAATATAAAAATATGCACAATTCTAAATGATGGAAGATGCTTTAAAGTCTAAATGTTCTTAAATAAGATTGATGAATCATATAGATAATATAAAAATAAAGATTCATAAATTAAAAGATGAGAACAATTCACCTTTTTAAGGTGCAAATTAAAAGTATATGTGAAAGTCAAAGACAAATGAAAATGTATTAATTGTTTAATCTATAAAATTCAGAATTAAAAAAAAAAACAATGAAAATCTCATTTTAGCTCATTTTCTCAAGAAAGGTAGTTATTTGTTCTCATTTATTGTTTAATTTTATAGGCTTTATCCTCTCATTATATTTCCATATTTTATTGATGATTTCAACGTTTGAAAATGCATTTTCTCTTTCAAATTTTATTGAGCTTTATGTGATATATGTTCTAAATTTTATTAGCTTTGTTGAAAAAAGTTAAAATATTAAACTAAAATCTTCAAATCAATCAAATTTTAATGTGATTTGATTTTGAAATCTGAATAGTTGTTCAAAATACATCAATAAATTGATTGAAAATACTATTAAAATTGTTCAAAAAAAATTGAATTATGTTTTTAAAAAAAAATGATGTTGAACATAAATTTGATGTTCAATGTCTTTGATTCTAGAATTAAATACCATCTACAATTTTACTAATTAAACTAGTTAACATAAAATAATTTATGAAAAAGAAAATGAAAATGAAATGAAAAATGAAAAAGAAAATGAAAATGAAAATGAAAAAATGAAAATGAAAATTGAAAAATGGAAAATGAAAATGAAAAAAATGAAAATGAAAATGAAAAAATGAAAATGAAAAAATAAAATGAAAAAAATGAAAATGAAAAATGAAAAATGAAAAAGAAAAATGAAAAATGAAAATGAAAATTGAAAATGAAAATGAAATAAAATAAATAGAAAAAATAAAAAATAAAACAAAATAAAATGAAATGAAAAATCAAATTAAGAAAATGAAAAAATAAAATGAAAATGAAAATGAAAAATGAAAAATGAAAAAAAAAAAAAGAAAAAGAAAAAAAAAATGAAAAAATGAAAAAAATGAAAAATAAATAAAATAAAATGAAATAAAAAATGTAAATAAAATAAAAAAATGAAATGAAAATAAATAAAAAAAATAAATGAAAGAAAAATGAAATAAAGTATGAAAATATGAAAATAAATAAAATGAAAGATAAAAAATGAAAAATATGAAAACAAAAAAATAAAATAAATATGAAAAGAAATATAATGGATAATGGATAATGATAATAAAATAAAATAAAATAAATAAAATAAATAAAAAAATGAAAAATGTATGGAAAAAAAAGATGGAAGATAAAGATAAAAAGATGAAAATGAAAAATGAAAAAATGTAAAATGAAATAAATGAAGAAAATGAAAAAAAATGAAAAAAATGAAAATTGAAAATGAAAAAAAACAAAATCATCTAATCTCCATAGATTTTTTCTCATTTTGATAGGTGATTCTTGTTCCCATAAGGATTTTGAGACTTCTTGTGTCGATTTCTTCTTATTCAGGTTCATTTCTTGAAATCACAAATATGCTTCATCTTTTTTATGGTTAAAATAAATGCTAATCCTTTAAACCTCCAAATTGATATTCCCATTCATCAAGATTTTGGGGGATTACGGTCATAATAGCTCATGAATCCTTTAAAGATGTGCTTATATAAGGATGAGCTCTGGTGAGTCTTTTGAAATTCTTTTGACTTTTTTTAGATGCCATCGGTTATGTGTTGATTTGGATGTTGAAAAGCTTGCTAAATCTTATGAATTTACTTTGGTTGGAAGTTTGCTTTGCAATGACCTAATCTCGATAAGATTCATTTTTTTTTATATAATCTTAAGCTTTCTGGTTCTTTCTTGAGGTTTGATTATCGTCATGTTAGTTAACTAATGATTTGGATTATTCTGTATTCTCGTTGTTCTACTTTATTTTTAACTATCAAATGCGGTTTAAATGGTCATCTCTTAATATTAAAAGAATTTTCAAGTGTTCTGTTTAGATTTCACTTATATGAGGATTCATTTTAAAATCATCATTTCTTTTGTAGTTGTGCTGTTGATTTAGCATATATGCCTTGGTATTTTTTTCTTGGTTGGTTTGACTTGTGGTTGTTGCTTTCCTCTATCTTGGTCATTGCTTTTCTCTTTGTCTTGGTCTCTAGGTCGGTGTTATTTTATGGTGATCTTTTTGTTGTTGGTTTAGCTTTGGGTTGTGCTTTCTTCATTTTATCTATGGTGTTGGTGTTCTCTTTTTAATGGTTGGTCATATTACTTTCCTTCTTGCTGGTAGTGGTTTGTCTTTGGTTGGTTGTGTTGGCCTTGTGTCCTGCTATTTCTATTTTGGTCGTATCAGGTCATAGTGCTTGATAGCTATTTTTGGGTGCTTTTCCTGTGATGACTTTGACGTTTTTCTTTCCTTCTTTTCTTGGTAGCATTATATGTGATTGTAACTTATTTTGAAAGTTGGATCTCACATATGTTATTGTTCTTTGAGATGATCTTCTTGCGAACTTTTTTACTTTTTCTCTTTTAATGTTATTCTCTTTTATTTCCTATTTAGTATCTTGAAGGTTTCTTTTTTAGATTTGGAGCCTTGCAGTTGGTTTGATCTTTTCTCTTATGGGTCAAATGTTATTGTTGTCTTGAGCTTTTACTTTCTTCTTTTATTTTATTTTTGTATTAGTTTGCGGATTTATCTCTTTAGATTTATTGTAGCTCTTTTGAGCATTACTTTAGATATCTATCCTATTTAAGGACTTTGTATCTTCTTTCTTTGGTAATAATATTCCTATCTTTTGTTTAAAAAAAAGTTGAAAAAAATGATATATAATTTCTCAATTTCTCCCAAAAAATAGTGGTTTGCAATGGGAGCATTTCTATTTTTTTTTAGGTGTACATGCAACTTGCTTCATCTAAATAGAAGTATAAAAAAATAAAATAAAATAAAAATAGAATTATTATATAACTCTAGATAGCTAGAGCCTTTATGTAGTAAAACAATGAGTATATGAATTATACTGTTGCATTTGTTTTAGTTTTTGTGCATTAAATTTTTATAAAAATATAAAGTGATTAACACATGATATCTAATAGAGTCTATACAACTTCAAAATACTTATTAGTATCACAAATTACATCTCATGAATCAATTTGAGTTATCTACTAATCTTCTTTGTTTCTTCTCTCCCACATTGTAGAACGGTTTAATTTTAACATTAACAATATATAATAGTTGGTATAAGTTTTAATAACCTTGTGCATGTATCAATGAGTTTGTAATGAGGTTATATTTATCTCACTATCAAATCTGATTTTCAAGTTGCACAAATCAAATTCAAAGGCATTAATATAGGCTTGATTTGAAAATCTATCATTTTGAAAAAATTTAAAGCAAAAAGATTTTTTTTTGGTGTTTACAATGAAACATATACACCGATTGTTTTGAATGCAAAATAAACCTTCAACTCTGCATCCTAATTTTCTCTCTATTTCCCGTGGCTTGTTTTTGGTCTGCAGAATGAAGTAAAGAGATGGAAATAATGGCGGCATGAAGAAATCATCTGTTTGAGATGTCGAAGCTCTGAAGAAATGCTTAGAGGAAAACAAAGACTATAGAATTCGCATATTGAAGCTTTGTCATCTTGTTCCTTGAAGAAACCTCAGTCCAGTAAAACCTCCTCAAACATAAATTCTTAATTTTTTTTTGGTGTGATTTCTCAATGGGTTGGAGATCATTTGTTATTAATTTTTGCTGATTTAGTTGATGAAATTAATTTTTTAATGATTAAAATATGTACTGATTACTTCAAAGGTTCTTAAATTTATTGCATGATCATATATAATAGTAATACAGTCAAAGATTGAAGAAACTTGTGAAAAGATTAAGGTTTAGGGTAGTGATAGAATTAAATTTTTCTCAGTGTAAAAAAGATATATGAAATAAGATTAGCTGATTAGTATAAAGAAAGGTTGTTGGTTTCATTTGGTTGCATTACATCTCTGATGTATTTGATAAAAAATAAAATCATGTTTGTTCAAAAGAGGGATGAAGCTGCTGACAAAATAGATAAAATAAGGTACACCATGTTTATTGATGAATAATAAATACAAGGACAAAGTAACTTAATAGAAGGATAATTCCATAATGGTAACAATGTTACATTAATACTCCACAGCTCAAACCAAATATTAAAAAAAATTAATAACATTTCTCTCAAAAATCAAAGTTCAGTGGTGACAAAATTACAAAATCACTTATTAATTCCCTTAGTGAAAGCTTGGGGGACTAAACAGAGTTTCTACATAGTAATAACATTGACTAAGAAGAATGTTCAGAAGAAGATCAGTCCCCCAAAAAAACCTAAGAAAATAGCTTAAAATTTAATAAATAAATTGGATGCATAATACCTATTCATCTGCCACACATCCTCTAGAGGCTGATTGAACATTTTAATATCGCAAAGGAAAAGATACATTTGGATAAAAAAATGAAGCTACAGATAGTTCAGTAAATTATTGTACCTTATAAAGAACTCCTCGTGCTGCTTTGTAAAGAGGGGGGCTCCATTTTCTCTTCCTCTCAATAAGCTGCTCATCAGTCAGATGAACGTCTATTCTTCTATTTTGAATGTCAATTGTAATTATCAAAAAATGTTTTGCATGAAAACTTATAATCTAGTATGAAGATACCTTCCCAAGACCAACCCCCATGATTACACTTGTAGGTGTTAGCATTTCAACCATTCCTGGACCACTTGGTACACTCAATGAATAACTTAATACTCATTCATATAAAATTAATTTATATTTATTTAGATAATTGAACAAGCTTGCCTAAATTTTAAAGCATGGCATATAATTGAACAAACTTGAATATTGGCCTGTTTATTTGTATACATTCATGAACATGCTTATTTATTATTTAGACAAATAGCTTGCTAAGAGCTTAACAAAATACTCATTTAATGATGATTTAGTTACTTTTTGATGACTTGTTCTACATTATTATATCTAGTTTTTTATATTATATGCACTTCCAATGTTCTTTATAATATTAGAAGCATAAGTATGATGAAAATAGTAAGCAAATAGCTATATGGGTATATTAAAAATAGAATTTTAACTTCTATATCAAGATTTGAATATAAACATATTAAATAAATTTTAAAATGGGTAGATCAATAATCTAATCTTGTATTCATAAATTGTCCTTTATAACCTATAAATAATGCTAAGTAAA